>JAVSBS010005643.1:0-12883 GCA_033124195.1 Coracias cyanogaster | reverse complement strand
GATTGCTTTGGCTCGCTCGCGCTCTAATTGCAGTTTAATAATACATCTAATGCAAGCTGGTGAGAGCGCTGCCCCACACCACAAATATCGTGGCCGTTCCCTGCGACTCCCCTTCTCACCTCAGCTGGGGAAGGCCCTGGGAGCAGAGGAGACCCTCGCCCTGCGGCAGTGGCCAGGGACCACCGCCTCCTGGCCAAGGGGTTTAGGTCCTGCCTTCGGTGAAAGCACAGCCTGAGGCCATGTCATGATTCTGACACCTTCCCACTTCACAGAGCCAAAGGGCTGATGTGGGGCTGGGGGCTCTTCCAGGGGCTAAAGGAGACCCTTGAGTCATCCCTCCTGCTCTTACTTGGATGCTCAGGATGGGAAATACGGAGCACGACGCTTTTTCCTGAGGGGGACTTTCCCTACAGGGCTTACATCCAAGCTGGCGAGGTGCCACGGCTGATGCACACAATTCAGCTGGTCAGTAGGCAACTGGCCTGAGCTACACTTGGAGTTCCTCTCCACCAGAGAGGAGCAGCCACCACATCCACCACCCCCCGTCCCTGCACCCCGAGGGATTTCTGCTGCCCCCACCACTCGGGATGGCACCTTCCCACCCCAACAGCAGATTTCAGGGAAGAGGCAGGGAAACAAGACAGAAATATTTTTATTTTCCTCTCTAAATCACACAGAAGAATTGGGGTCAATGAAGAGGGCCGGAGCCCCGGTCTCTCCAGGTCTGGCTGGTTTGGGCTATGGCAGCAGCAGGCACGGGTGGCCCAGGGCCAGGATGGCCACACTGGGCTTCGACTCCACCATTACCTGCTGCACTTCAAGGCACAGGGAGAGGGGAGAGGCACCAGCGTTGCCATTGCGAGCTAGGCCACGCTGCCCGTGTCCTCACCCCACAGGAACAGAGGACCAGTGGAAACCAAATCCCTCTTTGGTGCGTGCACACGTGGCCACAGGACGTGGGGGATTTCCTAGCTGCCCTTTCAATGGAGTCATTATTGTCTTGATGACACGAGATGGAAAAGGGGCTAAAACCTTGGGGATTTTTGAATGACTCCGCAGCAGCCGCTCACGTACAGCAGCTTCGGGGGTCTGGAGGAGCAAGCCCAGTACAGTGGTGAAGAGCCGCCCTGCACTAGACCGTGCTCATCTCCAGGCACCACAGCATGCCCAAAGGACTGGCCTCGCATTTTTTGGAGGTGTTGTCATCCTTCTTGCTTGCGCAGGGCGGAGGCAGCGCACGCCATCCTCCCGTCCCATCCCTGAAGGATGCCGCGGCAGCCTCCAGAGCACACACCCAGCCCGTCACACGCAGGCACGGCGCCAGCGACGGCAAATTAAGGTTTTGGCAAAACCAAGAACTCCAATTACCTTGAGCCCATTGGGCAAGCAATGAATTGCATCGACTATCCCGTCGGCTGAACCTGCTCGCCCCCGCTACGGGCATGCACGGGATGTCAGTTTGTGGTTGTATCTTCCCCAGCTCCTCCTCGCCTCCCACCTCTCAGGTGCAGCTTTTCTTGCTATGGCCTGAGCTTCACTTTTGAGTTCAGGGCACTTCGCAGCTGGCACGATCGTGTTCTCTCCAAAGAGGGTTAAGTTGCCTTTTCAGACGCGTGGGGAATTAAGGGCAGCGAGCGGGTGTGCGGCCGCACGGTGAACCGCCGGGCACTGGCACAGGGCACGGGGACAGGTCCCAGCCATCTTCAGCAGTGGGATGAAGAGGGATTGCATCTGCTCAGCCAAAACCACCTCAAATAACACACTGCCTTAAATCCGAGCGCCGTTCCAAACGGATTCTTGAGCTGGAGGCACTGGGAAGCGGCAATGCTGCCTCACTCACCTGGGAATGGAGGAGCCATTCTGGCATTTCAGCGAACGCCACCGGATGAGCCGAGCGGTGGCAGCTGCGGCTGCAGCCAGCAAAAGTGACCCCTAAACACACCACAGCGCATATCTGAGATGGAGAAGCTCCCTCCGTTATTCAAAGGAACCGCTCTGTACTTTAATGCTGCAGGATCACCCTCCCCCCGTGCCCTCTTACCTCCCAAAGCGCAAGCTCTGCTTCTCACATCGTTCCTTCGGGACTAGTGCGGTTCAAACCCAGGAAAACCTTGTGTGCTGAGGTTTGGAAATGGACGTTTGCCCGGCAAACACCCAAACATGCCAGCTGCTTCAGCGATGCTTTGGTTTAACGCAAGTAACAGGTCTCTCCTACAGCCACCACAACACGACTTTTAGACGGAGCTACACAGTCAGTTCTACCAACCGGCAAAACTCCCCAGCCCCGCCGTGGTTTTCTGGCCACTGGGAACTTCTTGACCCATTCTGCTGTTGTAGGCACTGCGACGTAACGGTGCTGACAAACCCTTTATCCATGGGAAACAATTTAAGGAGAATGATGGGATTTTATTTCATGGGTTTCTTGCTATTGTTGCTACTTGAAACAGGCCCCAGAACGGTGTAACTCCTCACACAACAAAGTATGTGCTTCCCTGGCTGGTCTGGTTCAGGGAAAGGCATTTGGTTACGGTACAAGGGTGCCAGGCAGGTCAGCACTGGCTCCTGGCTCATTTGGGGTTTCCTCTTGTACCAAATCCTCGATTTCAGGGGCTACGGATCATCTGTTAGCTCTGCCCGACGGGACCCTTGTCCTGGCTGCAGGCTCCCCAGTGCCGACGTGGGTCAGGTGCACACCAGGGGACTGCTCCAGGCCGGCAGGTATCAGAAAAGAAGATAATGTGACTATTTCCCAGCTAAATGTAACATTTCTTGAACAACCGCATTTTGCTGCCTCCAGTTTGCACCCAGAGCAGAGATCAGAACAGAAACACAGACCAGGAGTTTTAGTACTTGAAAATTTTATTTTCTCAAATGAGCACCAACACATATTGTAAATATGACAAACAATACGCCTCCCTCTAATACTGAAGAACTATATACAATGTACAAATACATGAAAAGGTGAAAACCAAGTATTTGAAAACAAACAATTGCATTTATGACGGAAGCAAATGACCTGAAAGAATATGCCAAAAAAATAAAACTCAAATAAGATCAAAAGAAATAAAAGTATACACAATTTGTAAACACAAGAGCATCAACAGACAGGCTGGTATTGGAAATAATTCTCCTTTCGTTTTGTCCGTGGGGAAAGCATTCCCATTTCCTTACGAAAACAAAACAAAGGACACACAGTTCGTAACTATGAGAATAGCTTATTTGTGGTTGTACCTTACACAACGCCATTCTGCTTGCATTTAAATATGTTCTTCTTTTTTTGTTTGTTTTTTTTTTGTTTTTTTTCTGAATTCAAGATGATTTTGTTTCCCCTCTTCTGCTTATTCTTTTTCAACAGGATTCTGCAAAATCTACGCCTAATGTAATCGTTCCTGCGCATTAAATTTCTGAGGCCTCTCACCTGGTGAGAAGAGCTCCTTCCCACCGAGCTGAGCTCTGCTTCTCGCCAAGCTGTTCACCCAACCGGGCGTTTGGGTGTCGTCTCTTCATCCAAGAACTGGTTCACACGGAAGCGTGACGCTCCTCCCGAAACAAGGAAGTGCAATGAAATGCATGATTAACTCACTCTCACAGACCAGTTAGAAAAATGCATACAGAGAAAATTCTCACTTGATCATCACAAGAACAACAGATTTCATTCGTAGGGTGGTTTTATTTTTTTTTTTTTCCTGTGTATTTTTAAATCGTGTGCACCAAAAAGAGAGAATTAAAGAGCGTGCAACAGTCGTTCAGCACTGAAAACAGCTCCTTGCTCAGCAAAACACAGTCCAGTGGTTTGTGCTGTTGGTCCGCTTTGGGATAAACAAGAGACCCGATGAATTAAAAACGAAGAAGGGGGAGAAAGGGGAAGATTAAGGACAGAAAGGAAAACCAAAAAAAAAAACCCACTTTACTGCCAAAGAGGTAAACTTTTACTCTAATCTGTTATGTAGCAGCCTGGTTTGAAAAAAAACAAACAAACCCAAAACAAACAACAACAAAAAACCAACTCAAAAAGAAAACCAGGATCCATGTCCCAAGACTCAGGTTTTAGTTTTAAAACAACACCTAGTTAGAATTCTCCATCCTCCATCCCTGCCGCCCCCAAGCAACCGGCAACAGCGACTCAGAGGTTGCAGCTCGTCTTCAATCCCGTTTTCTAAGTCTCGAACATCTACTTCATTCCAGCCAATACTGGTGCAAGAGAAAATTTCAGGCCTGGATCCTACACCCCAGATCTCCTCAGGAAAGTCGTGCCCAGACAGAGCCCCACCGGCTTTCGTGGGACCCGCCGGAGACCGGCGCTGCCGGATGGAAGCGGGGGTGACTCCCCTCCCCTGCCACGTCCAGAGGAAAAATGGATCAACTTAAGAGGACGATGTCTATGATGACTTTTGTTTCCCTTTAAACATATTTTCCAACAAATACAGAAGGAAACAGTATCATTTATAAACAATTTTAAAAGTGCGCTCAGGGAGGGGCTCCGAGAAAACAGCACCAAATATATTATTATTATTTTTTTAAATTAAATATTATTTACAAAAGTATATTCCACAAGATAATTTTTTTCTTTCTGTTTTGTATATATTATCATCTGGATATTTAACACAGGGGTCAGGATTTCACACCAGATAATCCCCCAGAGCAAAACAATTTAAAATTTACTCAAATCTGAGCTTTGGGGTGGATGGGGGTGATGGAAGCTCAGGGGGGTGATGGAAACTCAGGGGTGCAGGCAGCTTGCCAGAGATGAGGCTGCCACTTAAGCAAAACTCGCCTCTGTTGATGTTTTCTTGAGGATGTCACCCACGGAAAGCAGCACCACGGGCACTCAGCGCTCTGCGTTCAGGCATCACCTGCCCGAGGAGGCAGTTTCCATGGACCACACCTCCAGCTCAAAACAATGGTCCCACCTTGCTCACCCCAGCCAGGCATGAACGGGCTACGGTCAACTCACACGACCTGAGGGATGCCGGTAGCGAGGTTCTTTGGTTATGTTTGGAATATATCACTCTACGAGTCATTGATTTAGCCTGCGCTGATGGTGGTGGCCCCTAGCACAGAGATCTGATCGTCCTGCCTGGCCACCAGCTCCCGATGCTGCCACGTGTCTCACGACAGCAAGTCACAGATGAGTTAGCAGCGGACTGGGAAGTGCTTCACATTTAATGGACACGCAGCAGGGAACGAACGCCAGCGAGCCTCACAAGCCTGTTTTTCCTTATCTCCCCGTACAGTGTATTAAAGCTGCTCTGCAGATAATTCTCTGTGTGTTGGGGACGTTCACAGGCACATCTATTTTTTTCCTATCAGGGCTTGAGGCCAGATTCTCAGCACGTGTAAATCTGTGGATGCTGATGGGACAAAACCAATTAAAACCAGATTAAGATCTTGCTGTATTCAGGCTTAGGATGGTTGCCATTTGAAGTGTAACCCCTGTGAACAAGTTAAAAACAGCCCGATCTGATGGATCATCATCCTTTCTTGTCCCAAATACATGGATAAAAACATTTACGTCTGGTAGCTCTCTGTAGTAACTGTTCTTCTTCCTCAGAGCAGTCCTCCAGACTTTTTATAGGCAATCACTCTAAATACCAACATAAAACTATAAGCGCCTCTGTGCTTTTTTTCTCAACCTCCTATCAATGATTTGGGGTTATCCCTTATTCCCCCAGCTCCACCCAGGCCCCTGTACAGGCTACGTATCTGGGGAGACTGAAGAGCTCCTCAAAGAACGCCAATTAACTTCCCACTAGTCAAAACCCACTGAATTGTCGTGGATCGCCAAGCAAAGGACAGGAAAATGGGACCAGGTCAGTGCCAAAGTCAACAAGGTAGTGGGTACCGCAGAGTTTTGGATTTCTACTGGATTTTTATCACTGAAAGGAATGTGGATGCTGGAAGCCGACAATCAGAAATGAAATTTGAAACAACTGCTACACTGCCACAGCAGAAAGGGCGAAGGCAGAAGCCACCTCCTAAGAGGCCAGCCCCAAACTGAGCCAGCTCCATCCCCTGCGGGAGCCGCGGCCAGCCTCCACCTCAGCCTTCTCCCCAGGGTTGTAAAGAATAGTGGTTCAAGAGAAAAATCAGCCTTTGCTTAGACGGGCCACCAGCTTTGGGGCTCAGCACGGGGACCCGACACCTAAGTTCCATCCTGATCCGTAAGTAGCGTCTCTGCTCACATCCCCTTCATTTAACAGCAAATTACACCCTCAGCACCAGCCCTCCGTCCTGACCCGCGGAGAGTCTCCTGGGGGTGGGGGCAAGCGACAACAGATTGCAGCTCCAGAGCTTCCGTCTCGTAAGGAGTTACAAACCCCTGCACAATACTCTTTCCTTCTGGATTAAGAAAGATTTTCCCTCAATGGATTAACCTACTTGAAAGATTTCCACAAACAAAAAGAAAATTCACTCAGAGAGAAAAAACGAATTCAGTTAAATAGTCTTGAGTTATGCACCAGATACTGGCTGGACTGTTGCAGAGCAAACTTCACATTGACATTCACGTCTAACACAGCTCTCCTCTCACACATGATGTCCCTTCCCCACCAACCACCTCGGGAAGGTCCACAGTCATTAAAATGAAAAAATTAAGATGGGAAGGATTTGTCCCTTGCAGTTACAACGCCCACATCTACCCCTCCCCTTTCAACTCCAAGGCATAGACAATTTCAGGGGTAGGGGGAAGCTTTTTTTTCTTTCCCATTGCCCCTGTGCCTGCAACAGGCTTCTGGGAGTGGGAAAAGGGGGGAAGGTTTTGGGGAGGATACCTCATGGCTTGAAATATCCACCTGTGCAATACTGCTACAACCTCCAGGCTCCTCTACTCCCTCCTCTCCCCACTCTCACACCATTTCTCTGCCAGGCTCCAAGAGCAGAGCTGATGGATGGGGCCTGGGATGTAAGAAAAAGATTCTGTAACAGCATTTTCCTACTCACACTTGTGAAGGATCGGTAAAGACCCCCAAGGATGCTCAGTGGAGGCCAGGAAATCAAGGGGTACCCTGTGTTACTAAGTTTGTCCCCATCCTCCTTTACGTAATTTCCTCTTTCTTACCTAGCACATGGCTTTTTTTTTCCCCCTGTCATACCTTCTAAGCTGCAGCTCCAGCCCCCTTGTGCCTTAAGTGGTTTTCTCCTCCTCTCTGAAGGGCTCAAGAGTCAGGATTTGGTTTCTCCAGCTGTGAAGAAGCTCCCCACAGCTGTGCTCTGCTGGGACACTTGACCTACCTACCCTGAAACAGCAAGAAAAAGGAGAGGCAGGGAATCTCTCCAGCCTTCAGGTCCTACCCTCCCACTCCAAACAACAAGTTCATAAACGGCAAACAAAACACACATTTGCGATTAGCTTGCAGGGGGAACTGGTTACGACTTGTGCTCAGCCGGCTTAGACTGAAGCTCCACTGATAGAGCAGCGGTTTTACGATTCGGAGAGAACGCAGCCATGAGGTATTTTTCTGTCCATTTAGACAAGTAGATAGTTTCAAGCCTTGGTTAACCAGGACTTAAAGGAGAAGTACAGTTTCAACTTCTGATGACTTCCCTTTGGGCCCACTCCCCATCCCCTATCACCTTCTCCTGCCCAAAACTCGGGTCTTCCTCCCGCACCGAGACCTTCTGATAAAATGCCACCACAGAGCCAACTTCAGTTTGTACTTAAACATTCGTCAACATGGAATGGCTGTCGGGCAGTCGGTGCATTCTCTTAGCCAACGCCAGAACAGAGAGAGAAGCAGCCAGGGTCAACTCACAAACAGATACAAAGCAAAGAGACAGAGAGACAGAAATTTAGAGGCCAGTCACCAATAAAGATGGAGAAGGGTGTGAAGATGCTCCCAAATTGCAGAGCCTCTAAATGCATGGAACCAAGCGTTCAGTCACTCTCTCACTCTTGGATATAATGTTCGGTTGGATGGCATTCTCTTACACGCTGGTAGGGCCGGGCTCTTTCCATTCAATCCCAGCCATTATCCTTGATCATGTGAGCTAGTTCAATGATGTATTTGCCTTCTTTATACTTCTGGCTGCTTTCAAAAGCGTGTTCCTAAAAAAAAAAAAAAAGGAGAAAGAACGAGATCAAGATGATATCTGAAGGTAAAGTGACAGTTACAGGTCAGATCTGGGAATGCTGGTACAAGTCTTAGCCTTGTCTGCAGAGAAAAACAGTCTACCTGCAGATCCTCCTGTTGGCTTTCAGGAAAACTGTGTTGGAAGAACCTTAAATCCTGCTTCTAGCTGTCTTTACAGGCTGGAAAAAAGTACAATCGGCTGTAAATGTGCAGCTTTGTGCAGGCCAACGGCAACTGCTTCTTCAATTACAATTTAGGAATCACCAGTGATAAAATCCACCTCTCTCTAGGGTGGCCTGAGAATTTATTAATTTATTATTTAAATTTATTATTTTTAGAATTCACTAATATTTTAGAATTTATTAATATTTGTTAAGAATCCAGAGCTCCTCCAGTGAAACATGCTATAAAAGCACTACCATCGGGAACCATCGGGATTTTATGGATTATGGTCAACTTCACGTGGAAATGGAGCACACGGGCGCTGAGAAGGAGCCGCTCTACACAGACGCGTGCTTGCAGCTGCAGAAACACAGAGTGCCTCAACGCTGTGGAGCTGAAGGGTACGGAAATCGAGGGGATCCCTAACCAGGAGGGAATTCAGAAGTGGTTCAGCTCTGCTCGGGTGTTCTTTCTGCACGCACGTACTGCACCTGAAAAAAGGTGAATTCTCTTGCTGGAGAGGCTCGGGCTTACTGCTGTGTTTACAGAATGTTGTGTTTTGCTTTACGTTAAACTCAATTGATGTACTTAGCGTCCTTCTCCATTTGTGAGACCCATGCTGTGTTTCTGCATGAATTCCTACCGCATGAATTTTTGATGCTTTACTTTTTATAGCCTTTCAACTGATTTATTAAAGAACATTTCTGTCCAGAGGCCACAGATAACACTATATGTTTTGTTTAGACACTGGCCAAAACGTTTCGACAAACAAGTACGCTGCGTGCCTCCTGAAGCAGAAATCAGGATGTACCATAAGGCTTTATTTGAAGGTAATTGACTTTATGAAAAGCAAGAGACAGCAAACAGATAAACTCATGTTCAATAGCATTTCCAGTGGGACACAGGATTAACAACATATGGATCTATTTTTCAGATATCATCAGGGAAAAAAGGCAATATGAACCACAAGACCAACTGAAGTTATCCTCATTTATGTTACGTATCACCAAGGGACACCCACCAAAACCAGGCCCGCGGTGGATATTCTTAGTAAAAAAATACATTGGCCACAAAGAGCTCCTGCTCTGAATTGATGCAACAGACACCAGACAGGAGGGAAAATGGAAATGCAGGAAGGAAAAAAGCCACAGCTCCAGACCAGAACCCGCATTTCTGGTTCCCAAGCTAATGGTCTTTCCAGGAGACCACATTACCACACACACCCCTTCAGAAAGGGCTGGAGCAAAGATGTCCATGGGAAAAACAAACGATACTGATACTCACATATTTCCAACCCAGTGTGGTTTTGCAGTTTTCACAGTAAATATCTGCAACCGCATGTAATCCTGTTAATAACACCCGCTCCTCTGCAGGGCCACAACCCACATTAACTCTGGGGAAAAAGGAGAGATGCTCCCCATTAGTGTGTCTTCCCACAGCAAGACGCTGCAACGAAGCTGACGGCAATTTTACTGCGGAGTTGGGAGTTCAGGATACGGAGTATCACAGCTGTGCCCGAAACAAAGATCTCTTGCAGTTCCAGAACAGAACGAAAAGGTAAAATAGAATTTTTATTCAACTAAAAATTCTATAAAGCCTTGAACAGAAGATTAATAACATTCGAGTAAATTGCAGTAATTGGGCATTTGAGAAAGATTTTCATTTTCAAATTGCTAAAATGGTACTTTGACTTTCTCAAATGGAAACTTGAAAAATGTAACTGAAATCAGCAGTTCTTCTGAAAGACAGCGCAGCAGCGATCTCACCGAAAGTGAGCTATTGGGAAAATTAGACTTCATTTTTATGTTAGCTCTAAAAGGTAAGTTTGTCGTTAGATATCATTTATTCTCTACATTTACAGAAGGGACTCTTTGGTCCAGCTACATTCTCTGAGAAGAGAATGACTCATCCATTAGCCCTTGTTTCTCAATCTGATGACGAAAAAACCTTTTCCTAGCTGATTAGCTGAAACCTCAACATAAAATCAAATATGAATCAGTGCTATTTCCTGCCTCTTTCTCCAATAATTTTGAGCAAGCTCCCAAGGCTCAGGCTGAGGTTTCCTAAACACAACTATCCTTTTGTTTTCTTCCTCGTGAGGGTTTCTTACAGCTATCCTGAAGAGATGCAGAGGTGACACGTAGGAAGTTATACTCACACTGAATTGAAGAGGTATGCTCGTCCTTGGCTTCCTTGGAAGGACTGAAAGGCAAGAAAACAAAATTCAGTTGGTTGGTTGGTTGGCAGAAATAAGGCTAAACCAGGACCTGTCCTCACCACTTCATTAACGGTCGTTATAGCAACGGCTGGCCAGGGCCTGAGAAACGCACGACTCGTCGTTACAGCCTTCGGGGTGGGAAGACCACAAAGCGAAATGTGAGGAGATGAGCACTGATAACAGAGGTCTTGTCCTGCGGATGGGAAGGAGCCAGCTGCCTCCAGTTCCAACGCCTGCCCATTTCACAAGGCATATTGGCAGCCCACTGGGAACACCACCTGATGTTCCCAGCGCTTCCAGTGCTGTACAAGCCAACATACTTTTCAAGAGTGAACCTGTTTTCTCTCTTATATCCCAGCAACATGTATTTCCACCCTTTCAGTTCTGTTTATGAATTTCACACTACTGCCTCAACTTCACCCAATGCAGCTTTGCTGCCAAACATTGATTTGAAACTCTCTTCTAAAACCACAGTGCTCACAGAGACTTTCCATTGCAGTGCCACAGTTTTGGAACATCACCGATGCACTTGATGGCACATAAATTCCCTTCAGGAAGAGTGCGCAGATGGATGCTGGACCAAACTGAGAGACTGGGACCTATCTGTGCAAGGTGCTGCACCCAGAAATACAACCTCTACTCCAGAGATTTTGCAAAAGACCTTAACCTTGCTGAGGTGTCTGCAAGCCTTCATATTCCCACTGATGCCAGGCAGATCTTCAGGACCAGGCTGGATCTAAACACAGGATGAGATACAACTGGATAGAGATGAACGTGGACAAGAAAGAACCACACAGCAGCAAAACCCACACCAGATAATCACCAGCCATGGCACATCCTCTCTGCATGTGTTTCTTTGGGATCTTAAAGCATCACCATCAAAAGGCAGGATTTTGAACAGAGCAGGGCAATGCCAGCCTGGCAGGACACTCCAGGCAGCCAGGACACTTCCAGAGCCAGCAGGATCCATTTGTGTCAAGTCTGTAACATGACCCCATGATGGTGCCTCGCTTACAAGAGCTGGCTCTCACGTAGCAAGTGCAACCTGCATTCTTAATGTACTTTGACAAGCATACACTGAATTAAACATTGGGTGCTTATGAGCAAGAGCGCAGTTGCTCTCTGTACACAAGGTACCTTATGAAATACCTCAGGGAATGTAGGCACGAGGGGCAAGGAGCTGGGAAACTCAAGGAGCAGCTTTTCTGGACCATTTAATCCTTTACTTTGCACCTTACCAGGAACCTTGGAATATTAAATGGTTTTCTTAAAACCTCAGCTTCTACAGATGAGTGATGATTTCCAGCTAAATACCCTTAAAAGGTAGGAGATGAGTTTTGAGAGAAAAGAGAAACATCCCAAGTTTTACCTCCCTGGCCCACTAACACTGGTCATCTATTTAGTGAAGAGTAACTCGACCCTGGGGCAGCACAAGTGTGCTCTCCCCACCTCACAGAAAGCAATCCCTGGGGGGGGAATCCTTGCCCTTCCCAGGTTGTCCCCTTCCCTCTGTCCAGCCCTGGGGATGCAGCCCTATGGCTCCCAGCTGCTGCCTCACTGAGAAGCAAAGTCAAAGCCACGCCTGAGAACCAGCAAGGCTGTGGACAGCTCTGGGCCCCATGTTTACATCCACGTACATCTACTTTCAGCAGCTCCTCCGTGCTGGGGAGGCTGCTGCGTGTTTCCAGCCGACAGTGCCAATTCCCAGAGCTGAGGTACCAACCCATTAGCTCCAACCAGTACCTCTGGAGTAACAGCAAGCAGCTCTGGGATAGTCTCTAAGATGTTCTCCACATCACGAGTCCTGTCCATGTGAAAGGCAGAGACGGAAAATTCACTCACTAGCAGGAGAGAACAAAACACATTAAAGGTGTGATTTCCAACTGCCTTGACAAGAGAACAAGTACAGCTTGTCACGGGAGTTTAGCCTGGTGCCCTTTTTTGTTGTCAAGTCACTCTCCAGAAGTGGAAAAGGCCTGCTGGAAGATCCCCAAGTGCAAGAACATACGGAAAAGGCTCCTCACCACAGAGCAGAGGCATCTCTGAGGGCAAACACAATGCCCCAGCCAGCAATGAAAGCTGCCTGTGAAGTCTGGGTGGCACCAAGGGCTCTGCCAGCTACAAAGTCACCGCCTGGCAAAAAACCTGACTCAGTCCTGGAGTAATAACTGTTCAGAGGAATGCGAAGCCCAATATTCATTGCCACCCAGGGCACAGAAGAGTCCCTCTGGATTCAGAGAGGATGCCCGAGGCACTTGGATATCTCTTTCACTCAGACAAAAGCAGCGCCCTGAGGAATGCCTCTTTTCTTGGGAAGGAATTAAATAGGACACATGGCTCAGGCATGTTTGTGTAATTGCATTTATTAGAGAAGCTTCTTTTAATCCTTCTGCAGCACTCAAGTTCTTTATTATTGTTATTGTCAGCTGGCTGA
>JAVSBS010005637.1:2247-14242 GCA_033124195.1 Coracias cyanogaster | reverse complement strand
GGTCCTGTGAAGCCCAGGGGAGTGCAGTGAAGGCTCTGCTCACCTTCCTGCCAGGAGTCTGTCTCATTTACAGCACACTTGTTCATTGCTCGTAAGTGGCAGGAATTCATTAGCGTCATAGCCAGCTTGAGAGCAAGGAGTATGTTTGGGCAGCGGGGGAAAAAGGATGCTCTTTTACTCCTGCTCAGCAAGACCAAGTGTCCAAACCCTCTCCTGCAATGTTGCTCTCTCCTGAGATTTCTCCATCAGCTGTCAGTAAAAGCCCAGCTCTGGGCAAACCAGAGTGCAGTTCAAAAATTTTCTTGTGGATCAAAGAATAGCTTTTGCTGCAGCCATGTTCTGGCCAGTTTTGCACTGACCATCCAGCTCCTGCTGGGACACCGAACTGCCCTGCACTGCCTCTTGCCAACGCTCTTGCCACCTTCCATCCAGCCATGGGCCTCACTACATCCAAAAGGAGGGAATTCAGCTTCTCTGCCTGATAATGGAACAAGGATATTTTTCCCTGAGGCAGGAACTCCTTCTGTCCTGCTCTGAGCAACAGCAGCCTGTAGAGCAGAGTGGGCCAGGTGGTGTCTCTGAGACCCGCTTGCTGGCATGGAAGCATGGTTTTCCTTGGGAGAGTGGGAATCTGCATGGGCCATGCCCAAGTTGGGTGCTGGCAGAAGAAGAACAGCAAGGAAACAGCCTCCAATGTGCCATGATGCTCCTGTCTCCCCATATTCCTGTGGGCATCTTCTGTTGCTAGCTGTGGTGAGAGGGGACTAGAAGAGGGGAGTTAGGAGCCCTGCATGACAGTCTCATACCCCCTGGAATGTAGTCAAGCTCATACCATGGTGTTGAGTGAGATTTAGGACTCAGGTCTAGCTTCTGGGTCCATAGACCCAAACCCATGTTGGCAGCACTTTGTGTGCCAGGGTTGATATTCCCCTTGCAGTCCAGAGGATGTTTCAGTGCCGAAGAGCTTTGCCTTACAGAAAATACCAATCCTACCAAAACCAGTCCAAATGTTCTATGATCCCAAGCCTTTCTTCTTAGGTGGGACTGATGCTTCATCGTATACATGTGAGCCATCTGCACAAACAGCATTTACATGGCACCTGCTGAGGGAACCCATCTCTTCCCTGGCTCCCATGTCAATGATGTTGGGGGCAGTGGGAGGGGTGTGTGGGTTGTGGGGAGGTGGGCAGCTGACTGGGAACTTCCCCAACTGGGCTGGGGTGGCAGAGGCTGCCTGGGGCTGGACCAACCTCCTGCCCATGAAAGGCTGGCACGGCATGTGGTCCCCCTGGAATTTCTGGGGCTCCCAGCAGCACCTCCTCCGCACTGCCCTCCTTTGAGGGTCCAGGTTTCGAAGCCAGAGCTGGGGCTTTTCTTCCTTTCCATCTCTGCTGTTTGTCTCAGAGAAAACCCATCTCACTGTTTTTCAACCGCCTGAAGGTTTTTTTCGGGGGTTTTTCAGGCTATTTTGAAGCTTATTTTTCCCAGATGTGCTTTTTTTTTCTTCTTCTTCTTCTTCATTTTTTTTTCTTTTTTTCTTCTTCTGTAACATTTCTTCTTTGCCTTAAAGTTTCCGGCCACGTGACTTTCAGCTTACATCCCCGAGGTTCTGAGAAACCACAGGAGGCTGAGACCTAAAGGGAAGGTGCAGAGGTTCTGAGAGGAGAGGCAGAGACAGGGCAGGAGAACAGTGTGCCTCCAGGACAGGCGAGAGCTGGGAAGCCAAGGGCCGTTCAGAGTAGACAGAGGAGGGCAGGGGAGCGGGAAGTGAATTGACACTGAAGGCAGGCACACCAAGAGCACGAAGGAAGCTGAAGAGGCCCTGGGAGCCAGAGACAGGAGCCATGCCCCACAGCTCTGACAGCAGCGACTCCAGCAGCTTCAGCCAGTCTCCTCCTCCCAGCAAGCAGGTAAAACAAGGACCCTTCCCCAGCATTCCCTGCCTGGAGAGTCCTGCAGGGTGGGCCATGGGTGGGCAGGAGGAAAAGTGGCACCCACCACTGGTGTTTTCACAGCGCGGTATGGTGGGGCTTTCTAGGAACGGCTGTGGTGAGAGGGATACACGGCAAAGCTGAGTGCCCTGGCAGGAGCCCTGGCCGCCAAGCTGGGTACAGGTGGAGAGAGGAGGCTTGGTTACCTGGGGCTATTCCAGGGGCAACTACAGGGCTGGGACTCTTGGGCATGGTGGGCTCTGCCATAGGAACCGGGCAGGCAGCAGGCAGGGAGCTGCAGCCTGAGGGTCGGTACTCTGGTGAGAAGCCTGAGCCTGCACCTCCTCGCCATGGACCAGGACAGCTCAGGGGTAGCCTGGCTGCTTCCTGCTGCTGTGCACAGCACTCGGGACCCAGAAAATCTCTGCCACTTTGGACCTGCTTTCTCTCCTGTTCAGCCTCAGCAGTTTTTCTTCTCAGTAATGCTTGACAGAGGGATTTTGTTTTGTTGCAACAGATACCTTAATGGTAAGTCTTTTGCTGGCAGACACTGACACAAATCCAAGGTATTTCCACTGCCTTTTCTGGCTTAGCTTTATTATAAAGAATCACAGAATCATAGAACTTATCTGTCATTTGCCATTTCTCTAGGCCTGGCAACAATGGCAAGAACCTAAGGCTTTGCTTGGAAATTTTGGGGATGATCGGGCAGCTAATTTTGAGCTTGCAACCAGGGGTGGGGAGGCATCCTGGCAGAGAAGGGGATAAAGCACAGGGGTTGCCAGTGGATAGGCACTGGACTTGGTGCAGGATGTGGGAGCTACCATATCTGAGGCATTTGTAGAGTATTGAAGGCAAGGATAAAATGGTTAAGTTCAAAGAAAATAAAAGATCTTGG
Source organism: Coracias cyanogaster (assembly GCA_033124195.1). Classification (NCBI taxonomy): domain Eukaryota; kingdom Metazoa; phylum Chordata; class Aves; order Coraciiformes; family Coraciidae; genus Coracias; species Coracias cyanogaster. The sequence goes on along the minus strand of JAVSBS010005637.1, from coordinate 11,413 downwards.
GCGGGGTGGAGGGGGGAGAGGATGTGGACAGACTGATGGGCTGGGAAGATAACTTTTGTGGCTGAGTTTTGTAGTCCTGTGGAGAAGCGGTGGTGTGAATGTTAGAGAGTCCCCAAAGAGTCAGTGCAATATGAAAATAGAAGATGAAACAGTCTGTGTGACAGTTTCAACTGTCAGAACGCAGCAGCAGGACCAGATCTCAGCAGAGAACGTTGCTGAGGATACTGGCAGACATGAAGCTCATGACCTGGATCCTGGAGACCTGTGCTCAGCATTGCAGGCATTGCTACCGAAAGACTTCACAAAAGAGCAAGTGCAGAGATCAGAGAGATGGAGCAAATGAGATCTGAGGAAAACCCAAAAGCTCTGAGTCTGTCTAGTTAAACAAAGCAGGGGCCGCATTGCACTTTGAGGGTCTACAACAAATAAAGCCTGAGGGAGACAGTTTAGCCAAGAAATTAGAATGTCTGCAATGCTGTGTCCCTGCAGAGAGACGAAGAAGGGAAAGGTTTTCTGTACAAGGAATTAAAACCATCTCTGCTCCAGAGAGAGATCCTTACTCTGGTTCTTAGAGCCATATCCCAGGCCTGTGTCTTGGTGAAGGGAGAGTGGTCATTTTCCAGCTGTGCTGGGATGCCCAAGGGTATCAGACTTGCTCCTCTCGGCAATAGGGTTGCCAGAAGCGTCACATATCCCTGGGGTATGGCTTTATCCTCATGCTGTGTTCTGTGCTTCAGTGGTATCATCTGCTGTGTCCCCTTCCCACCTACTGCCCTGCAGGATGAGCAGGGTAAGGAAGGGGCTGCCCCAGTCATTTCTATGCCTTGTTTCCCTAGGACTCTTCTGACGACATGAGGAAAGTCCAAAGGAGGGAGAAAAATCGCATTGCTGCCCAGAAGAGCCGCCTGAGGCAGACCCAGAAAGCAGACACACTGCACTTGGTGAGCACTCCCACCATTCCCTTTCCCCAGTGCTGAGGGCTGGGGACTCACAGAGGGGACAATGTGCTTTACCCCTGGGAACTCAGAGCAGAGATGCTCAATTGAGGCGGGACATGAAAAGTGAAGCCAGGGCAGGATGTAGGAGTCAGTGCTCACAGAGAGAGCACACAGCCTAAGGTGACTGACACTGAAACGTTTAGTATTGCAGCTACTTTTGCCATCTTTATCTCTCAGTCTGACATTACCAATTTCCTTTCCTAACTTCTTCTGACTAGCTCAGTCAGAAGCTCTTTCAAAGCCCAGGCTCCTATGAGCTGGCTTTCCTGGGGGTTTGTGCTTCATGCCATCACTTACGCTTCAGTACAACAGCATACAAGGATGCTTTTCTGAGATGGTAGCACTTTGTATTCGTTGGTATGGATGATGGTACGATGTGGAGCTGAATAAGCCATATCCTCTGATCTGTTCCTTGACACACTACACAGCTTAGGTAAAAAAATGTTAATAGTTTTCTAATATTTTAAATGTCTCAATTTAAATAGCTCTTGTATCCTTTTCTACATCTGAGAGCTGTACTGTACCTGGGGGCTTTTCCTGTCATTTAGCACAGATTTTCCATCCTTTGGTTTCACAGTGCTGTCCCACTCTTCTCCTGTGTTATCATGGGCACCCCTGTGATTCTTCCCAATGTGAAGAGTTAGCCATCCGCTTTTCAGAAGGGATGGTCACCTCTGGCTGTGTGTGTTTGGGCAGGAGTGTGTGGTCAGTGTCAGACCACAGGAGCTGGGCTCCTTTGCCTTTTGCACATTGGTAAGTGCAGTCCCTTGTGGTTTATGCTGCTGGTGGGCAGGATGTTGAACACACAGCCCGCAGGGAGCAGAAACCATCTTTATCCCTGCACTGACCTGGGCTGCCCTTTGAAAAGTGGTAGTTGGGCTTATGTTAGAAAAAACATCCATATTCCTCCAGATCCCCATTTTTGGGAAGAATTTTGAGAAGCTGATCCTGAGCCTTCCTCTTTCCATAGTCCCCTCAGTCCATGGTTAGAGCTGGGTTTGAGACAAAGATTCCACTCTTTCCTCAGTAGCTGATGATCCTTCTAGAGCTGACATGGCTCTAGGCTGATTGTATTACATCTGTCAGCAGCACTGACTCTGGGCTACTGTGCCTGAGAGGCGTGAAGAGGCACCCTTTCTTTGGGGTTGGTGCTCTCTCTAAGGTAATCCTAGAGGTGGATATGGGCTCTGATTCTCCCCCAGGAAAATCCTGCCTAGCTGTGCACCAAAAAGAATTGGGCTGCTCTTAGAGAAGATTACTTGCTTATGAGATTACTGCTGCTCAGCTAGCATTGATAGCACATACTCCTTGCCTTCCCGTGGGGATGGGGGCAGGGAGGCTAAGCTGAGTTTGGTTCAAACAGAGAGGATCCTGGTAAGCAGCTGGAGAAGTGCAGGGACACAAGTAGAGGATGGATGGTGCTCTTTTGCTAATGTTTTTCCAGTTCCTGGCAGGTAGCGACTCCCTGCTTCTACTGAGGTCATCCCCTGAGTGCTCTGCCTTTGGTCAGCTCTGCATTAGGGACTTTGCCTCTCCGATGTGGTTCTGCCCAGCAGAACAAAACTCAGCTTGAGCTGTGGTGGTATGAAAGGAGCCAGCATCTCCATCTGCCCCAGGGCTTTGTAGCTTGTATTTTCAGGGGAATGAGTCATGGCGAGGATGGGGCTCCCTGCCTCTGGGTGATTCCCATCAGCTCCCAAGTTTGACGTCAGTCACGATTTCCAAAGCATATAGTCACATCTGAGAGATGCTTATTTGCTGTGCAAGCTCCTCCTGTGACAGCCCCTGTTAACTGCTGGGTGCGTTTCAACCTGTGTGCAGAGAGCGGGCATCATCAGCTGTCAGTGTGGCAGCAGAGGGGCGAGTGGAGTGGTGAGAGCCGCACCTTGCTGAGGCGGTGGTGCAGCTTTCCAGGGCCTCAGAGCACTGGGTCCTGCTTCAGGTGTCTTGGCTGAGTTTGCAGAACCTCTCACCACCTCCTCCCTCCTTCCTCTGGTCCTGGCCAGGCTTCTGGCTCCATGTTTAGTTGGTGCCTGGGATGCTCCATCCTAGAGCTGGCTGCACTTCAGCAGCAGTGGAGGTAGCAAAGGCTGCCATGCTCTGGGGATCGTTAAAGCAAGGCTGAGCTTTATTAACCCCTTTGTTGTTATTCTCATTAATAACAGTATTAATTCAGTTCTGAGGCCTTGGTTTCTCTTTTCTTCTGACTCAAGCGTCTCCCCCTCCTCCCCACCATGCCGCTGGTTTCCCCGGCTGCTAGCAGGAAGCAGTGAGTCTTTTCTTTCCAGGGCAATGACAGGTTTCCTGTGGCAGGTGGTTTTCTGGTTAAAGACGGCGGTTATTCAGCGCGCCTTCCCCCCGGCCGGGCAGCCCGGGAAGCGGCTGAGCAGCATAGTGCGTGTGAGGGAGCGAGAAAGCCTGGGCGGGAGCACACCACAGTCACTTCTCGTAAGCTGGGGCTGGGGAGCGTGGCTGGGGCCACCAGCATCGCGCCTGCACTCGTGCCCAGCCCAGCCAGCTCGGGGATGGGGGTTTGCCCAGGCGCGGCTCTGTGCCGAATTTACCAGAAACACGACATTCTGGAAACTCTGCGGCCAGAGAGGTGCAGGACCGTGTCCCCAGCTCATTCCTGCAGCTCCTGCACTGAGGAAGCCCCTGTGGTTTTATCTCCTCAGGAGAGCGAAGACTTGGAGAGGCAGAATGCTGCCCTACGCCGAGAGATCAAGCAGCTGACGGAGGAGATGAAGCACTTTGCCTCGATGCTGAGCTCCCACGAACCACTCTGCTCCATCCTGACATCCCCTCCGCCGCCTCCAGAAGTGCTGTATGCCACACACACCTTCCACCAGCCCCACATCAGCTCCCCACGCTTCCAGCACTGAGCCATCCAGCAGGACGGCCGCCTGCCGGCTCCACCAACAGTAAGAAGCAACTTCGTGGGGCTCGCTTTTCCATCCAAGGGAGAGGGACGGATGGATGGACACCCCTTCTCAAAGTGCGTACTCTGAGTGACTTGCCTAAGACTTGCTCCCTGTGCAGAAATGGCAGAGCCACCAGGAGGCACCTTCGTGCAATTTCCAGCTTGGATCCTGGGAAGAAGAGGCATTCACAAAAGGGCACCAGCCCCCTTCCCCGGTGCTTGCCTGGGGACAATTGCAGGGGCAGCACCGGCAACATTGACATGGGCATCTGGCTGTGGCACACAACAGCTGGATCTCCAGGGAGAGGAACAGGAGCAGGGGCAGAAGGGAAGGTTGAGGGCCACAGAGTACCAGGGCAAAACTGGTTTATTTTTGTAAAATAAAGATTGAAAACGCTTAACTCTTTGTTTCCAAAATAGGACCTGAGCCACTCCTAAGGCCTGGCATGACACAGTGAGGATGCAGGCGGCAGGAGGGGAGAGCTTGGAGACCAGGGTACAGCCCTGCATGTGCTGGTGTCTAATACAGTGACAGTGGCTGGAGCTCCATATTTAGAAGGGCGGCCCACGTGCATGGGCTGGGCAGGCTGAGGAGCAATGGTTTGTGGGGTGATGGGGTTCCTGAGGGAGCTGAGTCTCTCCTTGCTGCAGGGCTGGACCTGGCTAATGAGTCTGACATGCAATGTAATGTCACAAGTCTCTTCTCTCCTGACCCCCTCAGCTCTCTGCTGCCAATGGCTAGACCTCCATGTGCTCCCCTTGCATGTGTGGAGGTGCGCTGCCACATCGTGTCACCTCATGTGCAAGTCTTCCTGGGCTGTTGGAGCCTTCAGTTTGACCAGCAGCACAGCTGGGATGGATAGCAGAGTGAAGGGGGTTGATGCTGGAGTGCACAGGGGAAGCAAGATCTATCAGGACCCTTGCTTGAACACATCCTGCTATAAGGCATGTAGCTGCAGCCTACACTGTTTCCCTTTCCTCACTGGTCACAGTTCCAGAAAAGGCTGCTGCGCTACCTCATGCACTAAAGCAAATGAAACCTGAAAGGTCAGTGAAGAGTAGATTAGTTCTGCTGGGTCTGATCTAGAGGAAATACAAGCCAGTCCATTCAGATGGTGTCTGCACCTAACACCTTACCAGGCAGCGGTCTGCCTGTGAGCCCTGCTCTATACACAAGGCTGAAGCCCACCTGCCAGTGCAGGTCCAGTTGCTCATGCTGGCTCAGGGCTGCTGCCGTCTCCAAGAAGCATCAGATGCAATTTTTGCAGCATAGGCTACCACAAGCAGTGCTGCTGACATAGGCTTTTGACTGAACTAAATGGACCAAATTTGCAGATTCTCTTCTTTCAGGCACAGGGAAGCAGCAAATTTCCAGATGGGAAAAGTCTGTCATGTGCTGTGCCCATTTTCTGTCTCTGATTCACACTAGTGGGATAATAACCAAACACTGCCATGCCTCAGCAAGCTGTCCTCAGGAAAGGCACAGTTACCACCATGATTTCTCCTGCCACGTCCTGTTAAGAGGCTTGTGAACCTCCTGCCTCCAGCTTCTGTGCCATTATGGAAGTGCTGTGGCTGGGGATGCCTTGTGTCAGCACATTGGTCCGGGTATCACCATTCTACAAAAACAATGCTGAGGTTGCACTGGCCCTCGTCTGTGCACCTCTGCCGCCTTCCCTGAGGTGGATGCTCACACACAGAGAGGAGGATGGTTATTCCAGCCAGGCAGATGGGGTTTTGCATACAGGAGACGTAGAATACATCTAAAGGCAGCAAAAACATTTTAACCATTCTCAGAAAAAAAGTGGCAGGAGCAGTTGTGGTGTGTCCTACGCCACCCCTCTCTGCTAGATCTCACACCAATAAGCTTCACTCCATCCATTGGTACAATAACCAGAGCTGCTGATTCCCTGCCACCGAGGCTACAAAGGCCCTTCCCAAACTGCTTTTCTCTGGGATTTGACCCTTTAAGCCTAGGAGAGACAACTGACTGCAGCTCTAGAGGAGCTTTTTTATAGGCTCTGCTTCTGCTTCTTCAGCTTCTGGTGGGTTTGCTCCCACCAAATGATTTTTTACATACTGTTCCTTAGGGTTTTGATGCTCCCATGCTTCCTGGGTTACAGAGTCAGAGAAAAAAGCTACAGCTCCCTGACTTGGGATTTGGTGTGCAGGGTGCCACAGGCTCATCGTCCTCACTGGAGGATGCAACAGAGCCCTGATAAAGCTTCACTGACTTAAAACAGAGTATTGCCTACAATAACGAGAAATCTCCATCCTTGCTGTGACCTTTGGGTTTTCTCATGGCTGTAAAATGCTGAGCTTGGTTTTAGCTGCAGATGGAGAAGGTCCTACCCTGATGTATATGTATATCATCTATGCCCACACAGACATGAGGCTAATATTTTTGCTGCAGAGCTGTCAAAGTCTGTGATCCTGCAGGCAGGGTGGGGTTCTGCGTAATGCCCACAGAATTGCTAGACTACTCACTGGTAACATCTCAGACTTACTACTGCAACTCAGAACGAAAATAAGTGGTAAGTGGTGAGATTAGGAGACGGGGTTTGCAACAACATCCTCTCCAGAACCTAAACAATATTATTGGCATCATCAGTTAAAGTGCCTTTCCTTTGCATGGCTGGCTGTGGGGTGGAAAGCCTCCATGCAGCATTGTGCTCACCTGTTTTGGCCAAACACAGGGTGTATGTTGTTGCTAAGGGATGCATCTTCCAATCTGACTTGTCTTTGCCCCAGTCTTGCCTTCAAAAATCTGGTCACAGATGATCTGCTTGGTTCAAGAGGTTTTTGACCTCGGTTTCTTCTGGTGATTATGAGGTTTCTGGGATGCAGTCTCTCTCTGTTATGAAGAATAGTTCTTCTAGGAGACCGTCCTTATCACCCAAACAACAAGGGACAACATACCCTTTCAGGACTATTCAGGCCCTTTTAACCAGTCGCTGAGAAAAAGATCTTATCCTGAGGCTGTTTGCAGAGCTGCACAAGCTGCTTGTTCAGGCTATTGTGAGGAGATTCCTTCACTTCTGTATCGATGCTGTCTCTTGCTCCATTCTTCCCAGTCTTCTGGCCTCTACTCAAGACTCCTCACACAACTAGTATTTCTATGTAGCCAAGTGCCTGTCCTCTAGTGTAGCCCTCACTGTTGTCCGCAAAAGAACTGTTAATGAGCTCAAATGAGGAGCAAAGGGCAGGGTGGTGGCAAGGGCAATCAACCCTGATTGCTTTCGATTGCCTGCTCCTACCTGCAAGTTCTTTTAGACTTCATTTCCGTGGCATCTGGCATTTCTTAAGCGTTGTGTGAGTATTACCTGGCCGTGCCTAGGCTCCAGGAGCACCGTGCTACTTGCTGCTCCAAGGGAAGTGGATGCTTCTGGGCACACGAACGAAGAAATTAGATGGCTGGGCCTGTGGCAGCTTGTCCCTACCCAAGTAGGGTGTTAGTGCCTTTTTGTTGCATAGTCTCTCACTGAAAAGCTCTCTTAAAGCAGGAAAGAGATGAGGGCTCATAGGAGGCTGAGAGACTTTTTGAGAGGGCGAAAGCCAGGCAGAGAGAGAACTCTTCCCTGCAAGCACAGCCTGCCCAAACACTGCGTTTGTGCTGGCCTCTGCTGGGCAAAGGCTCAGCTGTCCCAGATGCTCAGCGTCCTCTTCTTGGTGCTTCCCCACGGCAGAGATGGCTTGAAGGTTAGTCTGGCTATTGCCGGAGACTAGGGAAAGAATGGGGAGGCTCAAAGTTAATGTATGTGATGGCAAGGGTTGGGTAAGGCTGCCTGAAGGGAGGCATCTAGGTCCAAGTGGAAATGCAGGGCTGTGGTCTCCCTTAGCTGAGGATCCTGTAGCTTGGTCCAGGGACCAGTTCCGCTTTGCAGTCCCAGCACACTTCCTTTTGTGCACGAGGGTGTGGGGAGCTTGTCTCCGTGTCCTCCACCTTTCCCAGCTCCTGCGGGACTTGCAGAGCTGTGTGCAGGCAGTGGGGGGCTGGATGTGGGGACTGAGCACTGCAAAGCATCACAGGTGGAGCAGTAAGAGCTACTTGCTTAAATAAATGTAGACCTGGCTTCAGCCCTAGTGAACTATCATCACCTTCACTGAGAGTTGAGGTGAGAATGGTGGCTTTAAGTTTTGATACCTGGAAAAGCTTTTGTAGAAGCACTTGGGCTGGATTAATGCCCAGCAGCCTTGTCCTTGGGGCCTCTGCAGCAGTTGTGTTCACAACAAAGCCAGCCAAAAGCCCAGTGGTTTGGGACTGGGAGAGCAGTGAGGGCAGGAGGAACACGGCACTGGGGGGCAGCTACTGTGGGTGCTTTTTGTTGCCTCCACATTCACTTGTTGGCTGGTATCTTCTCTGCAGACAAAATAGAGGTGTGTAGCAAACATCTGTTGATACAATCAGAGGGTGGAGACGGGAACTGGGGGACATCAGAATTACATTTTCCTCTATGGCCTTCACTGAATCTCTGCCTCCTATGGATCAAGGCATCTTGGCAACCCTGTGCAGAAGGACAGCAAGTCATGAAACATGGAGGGTGCAGTAATTTTCTCCTTTTTCATAGCCCTAAAAGCACAGGCTCAGCACTTTACAAGCACTCAGTGTCAGCATTTCAGGGCTGCTTCTACTGTAAGATAAATAAAGCTACGATATTGGGTGCTGACTTAAGCTTAATTTATCTCCCCAGATGGGAAGCCCAGGGCAATCTTTTATGCATGGTATTCCCTTCCTGCTTCAGCCTCCTCAGCTCAGCTGCAGGCTGCCAGTGTGCCAGGTGCTGAGGTGGGGAGACAGAGCCAGCCAGTCCAGGGGAAGGTGCAGTCATTGCACTGTATGGGGCTGTTATGATCTCAGCTGTCATCACTATAATGCTGTCCCTCTAAGCTGATTCACGGGTGAATTTTCTCTCTTGAAGAACAGAAGAAGGGCTAATCCCAAGCACAGTCTGCATGGGGTCAGGATAGAGGTAGAGATGTGTCTTTGGCAAAGGACAGATTAAGCAGCTCTGTTGCCCACTTTGCTGTGGCTCCAAAGTATTTATGCACTTGTTTTGCAAATCCCATCTCAGAAGCCACTTAAATGTTGTCAGACTGCATCAGCAAGAGGATCATCTCCCGCATACTGAACCAAAGCAGCAGCCCACAGAACACTACAAGAGGAGCTTTTGCCTATGGTCTTGGCATACAGCAGGTAAAATAAGTATTGAACATCATGTTTCTCAGTAAAAATATCTGTAAAGGTGCT
>JAVSBS010005633.1:15386-71105 GCA_033124195.1 Coracias cyanogaster | reverse complement strand
GAATCTCCCAGTCTCTAGAGACTGCCCGAGCTGTGCTGTCCCCATCAGAGCAGGGAGAGCAGGGAAAGCAAGCAGGGAGAGCAGGCAGGGAGGGCAGAGCAGGCAGGGAGGGAAGAGCAGGCAGGGAAGAGCAGGCAGGGAGAGCAGGGAAAGCAAGCAGGGAGAGCAGGCAGGGAGGGCAGAGCGGGCAGGGAGGGTAGGGGGTGAGCAGGCAGGGAGGGCAGGGAGAGTAGGAGGAGCGGGCAGGCAGGGAAAGTGGGCAGGAGTGCAGGCAGGCAGGGAAAGCAGAGCAGGCAGGGAGGAGCAGGCAGGGAGAGGAGGGAAAGCAAGCAGGGAGAGCAGAGCAGGCCGGGAGAGCAGGCAGAGAGAGCAGCAGCCTCTGCCCACGGTGGCATCCCCCATGGGAGGCAGGAGGGCTCCCCAGCTACGGTCCCTGCCAGCCCCCCACAGCTGCGCTTTCCTTGCCTGGTCCCGTCCCAGGAGAAGTGTTTCAAGCTTGGGGAATTTCTCTGTTAACAAAACAGTGCCCTCGAGATGAGCAAATCCAGTCTTGGACCCCATTTTCCCTGTGAAGAGGAATTAACCACAGAATTAAAAAGCCAGCAGTGCTTAGATGCAGTGAGTGATCCCAGCCCTGGCCCAGGCTGCCCAGAGAGGTGGTGGACTCTCCTCTGGAGATTCCAAACCTGCCTGGGTGTGATCTTGGGCACCCTGCTCTGGGTCACCTTGCCTTAGCAGGGGATTGGACAAGATGATCTCCAGAGGTCCCTTCCAAGCTCTACCTTTCTGTGATTTCTTAACCAGCAAACAGGACGAAGCTGGAGCCCCTAACAAATATATCTGGAGTTTTTACCAAAGAAATCAATCACTGCTCAGCTCAGCTGGAAGAAAAAATGATGCAGAAAGATAATATTGGTGATTATTGTTCAAGCATTCCCCAAGGTGTTCGAAAGGCTGCACTCAGATAGTTGTATTAGTTAAAAAAGGACCAGCGTGGATTAGAGATGAAGTGAAGCAAACAGTATAAAAATATAACAAATAAATGGGAAGCTAGTATATATTGAACTCTAGGAATTATGGAAAATTGATGATAAAGGAAACAAAGACTAAAAGGAGATGTGTATGACCAGCAAAACTAAAGGGCTGTTCACAGATGAACTGCTTTGAAAAGAGGCAGACCAAAGATTCCTGATCATGGTACGAGTCCCTCACTGTGTGGAAATAGAAATAATAATAGTGACTAGTTAATGGCAATACAAAAGGTAGATGCAGAACAAATATTTCTGCTCTATGGATTGAAAAAACTAGGCATTATAGTCATAGGAAATGACAAAACCCTTTTCATTCTATGGTACTGTGGGTGGCTGCTAAAAAGCAAACACTAAACTGAGATGCTCTGGTTTGGAAGGTCCAGAGAATTCATATCCAAGAGTCTTACAAGACCTGAACATCAAAGGTCTTGTATCGCTGCTGTTCGTTTTGCAGGACCATGGAAGTGGCAAAGAAACTGCCTAAGTTAATGGGAATACCAATATTTCCATGGGGAAAGAAGACCATCCTGGTAACGATGGGTTTGTCAGTTGACACTGATTCCTAGGAAAATGTTGGAACAGCTGTTGGGGAGTTTCATTGACTTTAAGAATTCAAGGAGGCAAATATTATTAATAGAAATCAACTCAGGGTTATGGAAATTACATCTCGTCAAACTAATTTAATTGCTACCACCTTTTAAAAAAATAATCAGATCTAGTAAATACAAATAATAGTGCAGACCTAAGAACTCACGTGATGTGACGCATCTATGCAACTTTGTAGTAAGACTCTGAAGCACCACCAAGCCTGTGAGATCCACAAATCTGGCCAGCCAGGAAGAGTCACGAGCAGCTGGGAACAGGGCCTGGGAAGAGTTTTTCTGATGGCTGCTCTGACGAGCAGGTTTCATCTCCGGACTGATCCGAGTGGCAGTCCAGCAGCTCCATCTTGCTACGGTAGCAGAGAGGCTGCAGGGATGCGGTGAGGCTGGAAGAGCCTGCGTGGGGAACAGACCTGCGACAACCAGCTGCAAAGAGAAAACGTGGAGAGATGCGGAGAAAGGGAAGCCGGACAAGTTGAACCTAGGAATGAGGCATGAATTTGTAATGGGAAAGGTTATTTCTTACCCAAAAAACTCCCAGAGGGCTGTGATGGCTTCTTCAACAGGGGATTTTTAAAACCAGGAGAGGATGTTTTCCTAGGAAATCTGTTTGAATCAAACTGCGATTTGCTACGTGAGGTCTTATGGACATACTGGATGGATTAGACTCTATTTGTGTCTGTCTTCTCTTGGAACTGAAGTCACCCTGCAGTAACAAAATCAACGTATCCCCAAAGAGGCAATTGCACGGTCAGGCAATGCTTGCTCAGAGAGAGCTGCTGATAACAGACACGCCATAAAATTCCTCAAAGGCCTCCATATCGCTGACCTCTTCATCCCCCTCCCCTTTCTGCAGTATAATCCATTAACCCTTCACGGCCGAGCAAAGCAACAGGACACCCCCCCAGAGGGCCCCTATCACAAACTCCATCATTCTTATGGCAGGGTGCTTCTGCAAGCTCCGTTCTCTCTGCACAGCTGTGAAACAACTATCCTGTGAAACAACTACCCACCAGCCAAGCCACATCCCAGCACCTCCTGGCAGAGACCAAAGATTGCAGCAAACAGCAACAACTCTGTTTTATTCAGGAAAACGTGATTCCTCTTAAGATCCGTGGCTAACATGATCAGCACTGTGACCAGAAATGTGCTGTTCCTCCAACAGCTTTGTTCTAAATAAAACCTTAAAGCTCAAAATAGTGAAATAGTGATATAACTGCTCATCTCCAGCTGTTAGTGCAGGTCCTGCAAATATGCATCATCTCAGTCACGGGGAGGGACACCAGTGAACCCACCACAGCTGGCAGGGCTGCATGGGACCAGTGGCCGAGGACATCTCACTCTCTTCATGTGCTGGGCACACAGGCTTGCCGGGCAAACAACTGGGGTTGTTCAGCCTGGAGAAGAGACGGCTCCAGAGGACCTTATAGCGACCTTCCAATACCTGAAAGGGAGATAAGAAGGCAGGAGGAGATCTGTTCACAAGGGTTTGCAGCAACAGGACAAGGGGTAATAGCTTTAAGCTAGAAAAGGCTAGATTTAGGTTGGACATTAGGAAAAAGCTCTTTAATATGAGGGTAGTTGATCATTGGAACAGGCTGCCCAGGGAGGTGGTGGAGGCCCCATCCCTGGAATCATTCAAGGTCAGGCTTGATGGGGCACTGAACAACCTGACCTAGTTCGAGATGTCCCTGCTTCTTGTAGGGGGGTTGGACTAGATGGCCTTTAGAGGTCCCTTCCAACCCAGTACATTCTATGATTCTATGAAACTGCTCCCTGGGACCTCCATTGCTCTGCTTCCAGGAGGGCCTGAACTGGGTGGGGAAGCAGTAAGGCTCCAGACTTTGGAAAGACTTTTACAGCAGGGTAGTAGTTATTTATAGAAGCCCGAAACAGAAACAAGAGCTTAGAGAGCAGCGAGAAAGAGGACACGGCTGGGCTATAGCCAAGTCTGGCGCATTACTGTACAGCATCGCGGCTTAGCTGCAGGGCTTGCGGGACACACGCATGGGAAAGTTCCCTTCCAGGCCCCATGGGATGGTGCCGTGCAGCTTCTCAGTGCTCTTTTCACCCCCTGCACTCCCACCACCGTGAAATGGGCTTAGCATTTCCCGACAGGCAGCAGTGACTGGCTGGATCCGACCTGCTGCAGAGCCTCTGGCTGCTGCTCCGTGGGTCCAACCAGCTCCGCCTGCCCCAGGCAACACCTGCCCCCAGGCAAGAGGCACTTGGCAGCTGGAGGTAAAGGAGGACGTTTCTCATCTGGGTTTCATTTCCACTGCATGTCAACAGCACTGGAGACTGGGAGTCCTAGGGAGACCAAATTAGAATTTATTGGTGGGGAGAGGCATAAATCAGTCTGCCTCTAAAGCCCCTGTGTCTTGGGCTGGGCTTTTCTCAGCAGCTCCAACACCATCAGCATCTTTGCCCTGCTCTTCCTCTGGGGTAGGATGAAGGTGCGCAGAGCAGCGGACAGCCCCAGCACAGCATCCTCGCTGGAATACAAAGAACCTTGTCCACAGGACAGCAGCCAGCCAGCTGAGCTCACGGCCAGGACCTGGGCTAAGAGCTGCTCCTTTAAGCTCAGCTGTAGCACAGCAGCTCCACCACATCTCTGGCCTCCTCTACTAATGTCCACCATGGCTGGGCCAGTCTGAAGTGACCTCCAAACGGGTACCTGTCCCTGCTCTGTGCAAATGCATCGAAGCCTGGAGCAGCTGCAGGCAGGCAGATGAGATCTCATCAGCAAGAGGTCTCATGGGTGGCTGCTCAGGCACAGATGCTCAGCAGCCTGCCATGCGCATCCTCCGCCCAGGGCTCCTTCCCCTTGGCACAATACAGAGAGCAGGTCCCTGCCTCTGCAGGAGTGGGACCAGGGAAGTGGAAAGGAAGGATGCAAGAGGTAGGATCTGATATTCAAGAAAACTTCTTTATTGTACATGTTGGCTTCTATTGCTTGTATCCCCTCCCCAATCCCACGTAGTGCAAAAAATTCAGAGAAACAGAGTTCCACATAAATAAGTCAGATAACTTACAAAGGAATCAATGTGACAACGGTTTGACATGGAGTAGACCGGGTCTGCCTACCAGGAAGGCCAAGGGAACCTCTCCCCACACCGGGGCAAGGGCTCCTGCCTGGCCTTGCCACCTCACTGCAGACCGACCCCAGGGTCCCTGGCTGAAACACATCGACACACACAGCCTGGAGCCGCCCGCTCGGGGCTGCTCCTCCCCTGGGAAAAGCTCACATGGGAAAAAAATTGCACAAATAACGTTTTGGGTGAGACACCACTAACTAAAACTGGCAGAGAAGCCACACACAGTTGACAGTTCTCCTCCCCTCAGATAGGGTACTACGCACAGACAGACAGACACAGACGCACGTCCCCTCCGAGGCCTCCTCCTCAGCAAGGGATGTGCAGCACCAGAAGTTCTTCCACCCTAGGATCTCCCAGGGCAGATGCTGACACCTCGTGTCCACACAGTGTGGGTCGGGGTGCTCCGGACCCCTGCAAGCTGCTGGGGAACTATTTTTGCCCTTTCCTTCCTTCTTTCTGTTTTACAGGAAAGCACTGAGCACCTGCATAGTTAGAACATCAGAGACACGAAAGGCTCCCTCCTCTCCAGGTTTCTGCACAACAGGCTCAGTGGTGATATTGCTCAGGACCCAAATGGTGGGTGACAGGAGCCCCATCGCCCGTCTCCCTGATCCTCAAGAGGCAGGAGAGCATTGCACACCATTTGTACTGTAAATTGCTTAAGATTGCAAGTGGGGCCAAGGGCACATGGCACAAAAATTCTCCTCATACTGCTATGCTGCTCGCTTCCCTCCTGGTTTTGCCTGCCTGCTTCCCCCCTTCACGCTACAGCAGCCGCAGTTGGAGCAGATGCTGAGCTGCTGCTGAAATGACTCATTCCTTTGAAATCAGCCCCGTTTCTCCCTTCAGTGATTCCTCTCCGGCCCTGCACTGCCCCTCCTTGTTGTACAAGGCTGGCTGGGCTCCTCTGTCCTTTCACCATTCCTCACACAGGAGCCTTGACAGGACTTTGGCATGTTGAGTCAAGGCCCAGCACCTTTCACTTTGGACACAACCATGGGCTGATCTTCCTTCAAAGAGGACCCAAGAGCCAGAGGCACCTTGACTGTGCTGGTTGATATGGGTCCAGCAAAAGACTAAAATCCTGATGTTGCTTATAGGAACGGGACGGAAAGGACTGAGACCTTGTAGGCACACACACACAACAGAGCAGACTTCACCGATTTCATTACTTCCAACACAGCAGATTCCTGTGACCTACACAGGGCAGCCCTACTACGTGTTGACCAAAAGGCAGCCTGCCCGAGCAGAGCCTGGACATTTGCAGGGTCCTCTGCAATACAGAGGAATGGGATGGCTGCTGAGCTGCGACAGGCTGGGGCAAAGGCTTGGCAAGTGAGAGGGGAATGAAAAGCAAATTTAGAGTCTGTTCTAAAAGCCAGAAAGTCCTCCTTGGCCTGAGAGCCCGGGCTGTGCTTGGGGAGAGGCTGGGGGGAGAAGCAGCCAAGATATTCAGAAGCTGCTGGTCATTTCAGGTGTCCAATGTTAGGCACTGTAAGTGGGCTTGTAAAGCATGCAGGCACCTGTCCAGGAGAAATCAGATCGCTGTAAAAATGGTCTTACATTGGGGAGTCCCTGTCTCATCTCAAACTCTCATTTCAGCCCAAAGAAAAAAAGAAAAAAAATCTCTATCAACCTGAAAATTTAGACCAACAAATACCACCGCAAGTGAAATCTGACCTCTGTAAATGAGGAACGAGAAGGAGTGGGGATAAAAAGGGATAAATTAGCTCAAAACAAACAGTTAGACCACATTTCCAATGCTACATTTGAACACTATTGAGGTACCAGTGGTTGAGTCATTCCTCTATAATGTGGAGAACACCTGATCCTATGTCTCAGATCAAGGCTCACACACACAGCCTACAGCAAACGCACTGAAAACGCCACCCAAGAGGTTCCATGGCACAGGTGGGTCTAGGACAGGCGTGACTTACAGTACTAATTTATTCAACCTTTAGATAAAGTGGTTGCTTAATTGCCAGGGAGTCTGTAATTGCAAATGGTCCCTTCCACGCTGTTTTCTCTGTACATCCGGCATCTCATACATGCGCACACACCCACACATCTATAGAGAACATCTTCCAGGACACAGTCATCATCTCTCAACAAATGAGAATAAGTAATTGTATCCCTTCTGCTGCCTTAAAAGCAGATGGGATGGGGGAATACCAGGGTAGTGTAAAAAATGCAGGGATATGAAGTCATTAAAAATTAAAATATTAGCATTCAAATAAAAAAAGGCAACAAATTAACACCCGAAAAAGTAATGCCAGGCAATCCTCCTCATTTAGAAGGCTGGACCGTTCTTGTTTAAGAACCGATACCTTTCCATAAACCCAGAATCTGCTTTGCAGAGAGGGGAACCGCAAACAGGCTGACCCGTTCCCAGGCAGTGAACCAGGACTGCGCGCAGGACGGGCAGCCGCAGTCATTTGACCCTGGGACAGCAAGGGATGAAAACACGTCAGTCAACCCATCTGCCTGGCTGGGGACTCCCCAGAGCAAAGGCCAGCTGGGATCCTAGGGAATGAGGTGGGGCCAGCTGAGTATGGAAACACCGGAGGGCTCAGGATGCTGCATCCAGTTGTGTCTCCAAACCTCACCTCCTCCAGGCCCTGTCCCTTAGCTGGGCTCCTTTTTTGTGTATTTTAAGGCATCAATGAGACACCATTGAGAACCATACAGCGGCCTCGGAGTCTTTAACAGTGCACAATAGGCTTGGTAAAGAGTTTGGCTACAGTGACATTCAGAGGAGCGGTTGCACATTCAGCCGTGTCCTTGGGAGGAGTGCTGTCCACCTCTGCCACCCCCCAGGACTCCTGGAAGCCTCCAAGGCTGGCTGTGCTCGCATGTGTGGCACCGGCTGGATCACAGGAATCCAAGAAGCAGCAATGGTTTGAAGTTTCCCCTCCCCAAAGCAAATATACGCCCTTTGGGTGAGTGGTGAGATGAGTCTGAACGGAGCAGAGAGCAACCCCTCTCCTTGCCCTCTAGAAGGAGGGTGCTCGTCCAGGAAGCACATTTCTAACTGCTGTGGTCGTGCTGATCCGATGTGTGCACCGAGAGTGGGGATAGCTCCGGGGGTTCACAGGAGTGCAGGGGCTGGAGGCAGCAGCTGGTACCTTCGCTCTCCTCCTACAGCGACCGGCTGCCCCGCGGGGCTGGCCACGCTGGCCTAGCGCTCTGCCAGGCACCCCTGGCCCCTTGAGGTAAGGTAGGTCCTGATTCTTTGTCAAAGGCTCGTCGAAGACACCGACAGAGTGGGCGAGGAGGGGGGCGGGAAGTTGAGGAGTTCCAGCACAGCCACCCCCACGCTGCTCCGGCGCGTGAACATGCAGGAGGCTGCGACCCACTTGTTGGTACGAGGGTTGTACTTCTCGATGGAGTTGAGGCTGGAGCTTCCATCGTTGCCACCCACCGCGTACAGCCACCCATCCATCGCCACCAGGTCGTGAGTGCTCCTGGAACGACCATGCAGAGACCACAGGGGTGTGAGGCTCGAGCACAGCAGACATGGGGTGTAGAGGAGCTCAGCACCTCAGAGGAGCTGGCCAGAGTTCTGCCGCCTCATCAGAGGGAGTGCCCAGCTTCACAAATGCCCAGCAAAAATTAACTGCTTGGGCTCAGTCGGTGGCAGAGAGCATCAGATCTTCACTTTCATACCCAACTCCCACCCAAAACGACTCTATGGTTCCATGACTGCAGCAGCTGAGGCTCCTCCTGGGCTGCAGGGGCAGAGCTCCTTACCTACGGATGTTCATGGGTGCCACGCTCTCCCACGTGTTGGTTTTGGGGTTGTAGCGCTCAACAGAGTTAAGGCAGCTGGTCCCATCGTTGCCACCAGCCACATAGAGCATCCCCTCCAGCACAGCCACTCCTGCACTGCTCCGGCGGCTCAGCATATTGGCAATGGGCGTCCAGGTGTTGATCTGGGGAGAGACAACGTTTGTTCATGAGCCAGATGGACAAGTCGTTTCCCATGTCCCCCTGCCAAACCAGTCCTGTGATATTAGTCCTGCTCTAACCAGCTCCTGACATAACAGTCCTCCCTCAGACTTTTAGGGGGACGCCACTTCTTTCCTTTCAGCATTCCTGCAGGAAAAGCTGCAGGTCCCAGGACAGACCTTTGCTGACTGGCTCAGGAAAGCCAAGCTGCAGCTGGTGGGAGTCCTGCCATCCCAGGGGCCGGAGCACAGAGATCTCTCTGCCAGGCCACCAGTCAAAGCCCAGCCTAATCATAGGGGTTGAGCTGTATCTACTTCAAATCTGTGCAAGTCATGACTGTGGCTTTACAGCTCATGAAAAACCTCCAGGACCTTCTCTTTGATCTTTCTGCAGTGATCAAGAAGCCTGCTCTAACAGCACTGTGAGATCGCAGGCCCAACATGTAGCCTCAGCACCCCACAATCCCCACTAACCAGCTTTCTGCAGGGCTCCTCCAAGCACCCATGAGGAGAGGAGAAGGGAAAGGGTTACCAGGCATTCTCTCGTGTTTACCTGGGGCTCATACTTTTCTACTGTGGCCAAGTGGGATGAGCTGTCATATCCCCCAACGGCATAGAGGTTGCCTTCTGCAAAGAGAGTCCCACACGCACAGGAGTTAGCTAAAGATCGTGGCCCCAGTCCCAGCACAGCCCCCACAACTCATATAGGTCTCAGCTGAGCCGTGGTGCCTCCTGCTCCCCAGGCAGCCCAGCTCCTCCCCACAGGGCTCCCCCGGCTCCCTCCCCCACAGCATTGTGAAATAGTGACCAGGCAAGTGAGCCTCCCAATGAGCTCGTTCACCCACTGCTTCTTGACCTCCTCCTTACAGGAGCTGCAAGTGCTCCCCACCAGAGCCACGGGTTATTTTTAGCAGCGGAGGCTGGAGCAGAGGAACTCCAGTAAAGGCTGTGGCAGGAAGAGAGTATGAGCTGGTGATGGAGGGGAGGGAGCCTTTGAGTCAGCACTGAGGGCTGGAACCAGAGAACAGGGCAGGGGAGAGGCACCATAGGGACACTGGGATGGTGGGGAGCAGCAGGCCACCCCAGCATCTCCAGGGAGATCCAGCACCTGCTAAGGTGGAGAGTGGTACTTGCTTTAACCCCATAGCTCATTAAACAATGAAGTGGCCAGTTCTCACGCTGCACCCTCCTTCAGGACAGAACTCACCCTATGGAGCCAGGAGATATCGTGGCATTGCTCCTGATGTTGTGACACCCTTGCTAGACAGTTTGGACCCCACACTACTGCTTGGACCATCAGTAAAAGGACTGTCCTGCTTTCATAATGAAGGAATAATAAGGTTGTCTCTTCCTTTCTAGGGATAGATGACCATCTACAACCAGCCCTCTTGCTCCAAAGTAGAAGGGGCATAAAGGAGCTGAGGAACAAGTTGTGGGTCCCCTCAGAATGTGATAAAATCCAGTTACTGGGGAGACTGAGGAGGAGGGCAGAGGTGGGGGACACGGCAGAGGAATGGCTGGGCTACGCAGACTCACAGCTAGGGAACCCGGGAAGAAGGGGCAGGAACCAGAACAGAAGAACATCAAAGGGAACCACCACAAACATAAGAGACAGGCTGCACAGAAGTCAGTCAGGTCCTCATGCCATCACCCACCTAGTGTTGCCACCCGGACGTAGCGTCTCCTGGTGCTCATGGCAGCGATGGATGTCCAGGTGCCTGTCAGAGGGTCGTACCGCTCTGCGCTGCAGCAGGCAGGGACACAGGAACATAAGGTGTGACACTGGCAAAGCCCAGGTCAAAGCTCTTTGACACAGGCCCTCAGGAGCAGCTCCCAAGGAAGCTTGGGAATAGAGAGGGAGAATGGAGGGAACAACTGGCAAAGGCTGTGTTCTGTTTGCGGCAGAGGGCTACAGAATGGTTTTTCCCCCCTGAAGTAACTTTGCCTGGGCCAAAAACACCGGAAGGCATAGCTGGGTTGCAAGACATCTACTCTGGGGCCAGTTCATCTGTCAGGAGCAGGCCCTGGGGGCTCCCCAGGCACCCGCTGCCAAGGACAGTGCATGCAAGAGCAGTGGAGGAGCCTGTAGCAAGGCAATCCCCTACCTGTTCAGGCACGAGGCCCCATCGTACCCCCCAGCAGCATAGAGAAGCCCATGAAGTGCTGCTACACCCAGGCAGCTCCTCCTGGTGCCCATGGACACCTCAGGTTGCCAGGAATTGGTGACAGGATCATAGGACTCCACTGTGGCCAAATCAGAGGTCCCATCGTAACTGTAGGGAGAAAGAGGGAGAACACGTAAGAGCTGGGAAGCTTGGATTGCAGGTGAGGCTGTGGGCTGGTCCTACAGCTCTGGAGCCCTGCCTTGGGTCCCCATGACACCCCTCTCTTCCCCTCTCCACCCTGCCCAGCTTCCTCAAGGCAGAGTGGACCAAAGCATCTGCTGAAAGTGCAGAGCCCTCAGCTGAGCTCTCCTGGGCTCTGCAGAGAAAGCAGGTCTCGGAGGGTCCCACACACTGGGGCAGAGCATACCAGGGAGTTATCAGGCTCTTAACAACCTGCAGCATGGGGCTGAGGGAAAGGGGAAGACACAGCGCAAGTCCAGGATGAAGCCACCACCAAATCAAGAGCTAGAAACTCGCTGCTCCAAACTGCAGGGACAGGGAAGTGGTTTTCACTTGCTACTCCTGCAGTTAGTAACCCAGGAGATACTGGATTACTTCACCTGGTTGCAGTGGGTCCAGAGGAGGGTGGTCTGACCAAAAATGGTCAGAGGGGTGGAACCCCTCTGCTGTGAGGCCAGGCTGAGAGAGTTGGGGTTGTTCAGCCTGGAGAAGACAAGGCTCCAGGAAGACCTTGTGGCCTTTCAGTACTTGAAGGGGGCCTATAAGAAAGCTGGGGACAGACTTTTGAGCAGGTCCTCTTGTGACCGGACAAGGGGGGATAGTTTTAATTGGAATGAGGGAGATTTAAACTAGATAGGAGGTGGAAATTTTTTACATTGAGAGTGGTGAGACCCTGGCCCAGGTTGCCCAGAGAGGTGGTCAATGCTCCATCCCTGGGACCATTCCAGGCGAGGCTGGCCGGGGCTCTGAGCAACCTGCTCTAGCTGCAGATGTTCCTGCTTAGTGCAGGGTGGTTGGACTAGATGACCTTTAAAGGCCCCTTCTAGCCCAAACCATTCTGTGATTTATGACCTGAAGGCTCTGCTGGCCACCCCTGCTCCTAGAGCAGCTCTGTGCTGCTCTCACCAGCAGCTCTGCTCAGAGGCTGTGGAGCACCCCTGCTCCATGATCTCCTTACCCGCCCACAGCATACAGCTTGTTCCCAATGGCAGCAACGCCCACTCTGGCCCTTCGAGTCGACATGGAGGCCACCATGTGCCACCGGTCTGTCCGCGTGTCATAGGCCTCGCAGTCCCCGTGGATGGCGAACAGGCTCCCTCCACCTGCACACAGGATGGTAGACAGAACAAAGGACAGTCCAAAAGCCCTGGGAAGGGTTTTATCCATCCATGAGTGGGTGGTAGAACCTTACCCACGGCAAAGAGCACAGTGCTGGCCCCCTCACAGCGCCGTGGTCTCGTCCTGCTGTTGCTAAGGACCCCTCTCTGCTCCGGCATGAGGTGGTACTTGAGGGCCTCGATCAGCAGGTCCTTGCACTCTGAGTGATGCCGCACCAGCAGCTCAGTGTCCACGTTGCTCATGAGGAAGTCTCGGCTTAGCAGGGGCAGCCGCACACACTTCATGAGCTGCAGGGAGAAGAGTCACACCCCATCGGTGGGGTGGGAAGGGTTTGTCCCAGTGCTACCTCTACATCTGCCCTACAAATCCTGGGGACCCTGGCAAGGCTGACTCTACCTGGAGATGTCATCCTGCTTACTTGGCAGAATAGGCAGCCAGTGACCAAAGGCCCCAAAGCACATGCAGCAATGCAGCCTTCATGTCTCTGCAGAGTCAGGAGCCCTCAGCCTGGCCATGACATGTCCCACAGACACCCTAGATCACCACCCTGCCCTCTGCCAGTATCCACATCCTCTTCCAGCACTCATGCTGCAAGTACCAATCCTCGCAGTGGGGCTGCAGAGCCCAGACACCACTCCCCTCTGCCCAGCATGTCCCATGTCACCTGCCTTGTCCACAGGAGGGACGTCCATTTGCACACAACCTGCAAAGGTGGAGACAGAACTTCTCTAGGGTCAAGGCCTGGGGTAGGTGGCAACCTTCAGATAGTCTTCCTTATCCTGTCCCATCTCAGTCCCATCCTTCAGGAAGACACCTAGGGATGCTTCCTTCCACATTCCTACCCGCTACCTGCCTCAAATTTGCCTGAGCTTTTTGTCTGTGGGTGCACATGAAAGCTCAGGAAGGCTGCAGGCAGGGCTGACCTCTCCTGCTGCCCACATCTTCCTCAGAGCTCTGTGCACCAGGGTCAGACAGGGCATCACCCTTGGATTTGTCAACAGTTTGGATTCCACCCTGGGAGACCGAACTTGCTCAGCAGCACTCTCATCTATGCATGGACTGGAAGTGGTATGGCAGGGACCTGCTGTCCATGCCCTTTCTGCACTCTGCAGCTTCCTGCAGCCGTGTATCCACCCAGAGCTGGTGGGTAGAACCAGGCCAGCTTCCCCAGCAGACTCACCCTGGGGACATGCTGTCTTCTGCTGTCCACATCATGTTTGACCCAGCTGAGCACAGCCCGGTACACCTCCTCCTCTGATGGCACATTGAGGCTGTCACTAGAAATGAGGTCCAGCACCTGCAGAGTGGGGTGGAAAGGGCAAGTGTTGGTTGGTATGGTTTGGGAGGAAAGGAGACATTCCCACACAAGCAGAACAGAGCCCCTGCCTCCTGTAGATGCTGGTGGTTGAGGGGTGTACAGTTAGTTTCTCACTGAACACAGAAAGATCCAAAGAGCAACCAGGTCCTCCAAACCATTCAGGAGCAGCCATGCCTCTGCTCTCCTTGCAGCACTGGTGTGGAGACAGCGCTGTCCTCCGTCATCCTCCTTGGCTCATTCCCCACCTTCTGTGTCTGAGGCTGCTGCAATGCCTGACACTTCCAATCAGCATCAATGAGATCAAGTAGACCCTGCTTGCACACATCCCTTCAATATTCCATGGGACAGAGCCAGGTGTCCTGGCTGTTCCCAGCACACTCCCTCCACCTGCCAAGGACTACGGAGCTGGAGATGCACACCCTCCCCTCGCTGCCACGCACCTCCCTGCCCCGAGAACGGACAACGGGAGGTGTGTGTCCTGGTGAGGGACCATACAGGGTTGGGTGATGCAGGGCAAGGACCAGGAATGCCTGCTGGCCAGGGCACAGCACTCTGCAGACATCAATGAGCCAGGAGCCATACTGGCACCACAGGAAGAGCAGCAGGAACGTTAGCTCGGAATTAAACATCACAGCTACGTGACTAGGACTTATTCCTCCAACTGTGCCTCCAGGGACAGGGCAGCGTGCTCAGAGCTCACGTGGCAAGCACCAGTGACAGCAGTTATCCTCCATGCTACCCTCCCATCCCCAATTCAGATGGGATTAAGCTTGCTGACAGCACTCTTCCCACATATTGTCTCTCCATTGACCAGAGAGGTCCAAAGCATGGAATCAGGGTACATTCTCTTGCCAATCTCTGCCCCCTCAGTGCAGGTTCCTTGGGCTTTTGACCCAGACTATGCACAAAAAGCCTTACCACATTCATCACTTCACACTCCCATCAGGACCTCACCTGTTTAAGAGGCAGCAACATGAACTCCTCTGTCTTGGACACCTCCACGAAGTGTTGGAGGACATACTTGTGCGCAGACTTGAGGAGGTCGCTGCAGGAGTGCGTGTCAGCAAAACCCCGGATACCCAGGCAGTTGGATGGGTCGAGCTGGCTGAGCAGGAACTTGCAGCAAGCATCCCGCACACCATTGAGCTGAAGCAGGCTGGCAGCAGGAAGAAGTGTCTGGCAGTGGAAAAGAATGGGGGAAAAGAGTTTCCAGGGCAAGGAAACCATTTTCACCCTCATCTCACTGCAAGTCAGTAACAGAACAGGTTTACTGAGCACCTTCAGGGACACAAGCGCATAGAGGACAAAGCGTTCACTGTTTCCAACAGGACTAAGCCAAAGGACAGCTGAGGAGGACACCCGTAACTCCCCACAGGGCCAGGAAATGGCAGGAGAACGGCAGATGCTCAGGACTAAACTTGGCCATTGCATTGTGCTTTGAAGGAGCCATTCCCAGCCACAGGAATCACACCTCTGGATGCAGGGGAGCAGATGAACTCCCTGACCACTGCTAGATGCAGGTGCCATCAGAGGACACCAGCTGGAAGTGTTGAGCAAAAGGAGAGAAGAGTGCCCAGGAGACAGGTTTCGTACAGAACAGCTTTGTGGAGAGGAGAGATCTGGGGAAAGCTCCTACCTGCACATTCCCCTCACCCACCACGATCTCAGCTGTGTAAGCGTATTGCACCAGCTGCTCCAGAGCCTGTGGGTCAATGTCGTGCAGCGTCACATGGGTCTGGCGGCTCTCGCTCATCTCATCTGGGGCAACATGGATACTAGACATGAACAAAGTCCCACAGCAGATTGTTTCCCCCAAGAAAGACTTGACCACACATGGAACAAAACTCATCCACCTCCACAGCCCCGCATCACAACCCAGGAAGGTCTCCTGCCCACCTATTAGCAAGGAGGAGCAGCTAAGGAATGGGGTCTATGCCCGCAGGAATGAGCATTGAGATACCTGTGCAGCAAGTTATGGGCAAAGGGCTTCATAGAAGGGAAAGAAGGAGGAACATGACTGCACTTGCTCACAGAGATGAGATACAGGCACCATGTTTCCATAGGCTAGGGCAGTGAGAATAGGGAGCAGGACAGAATGGGAAGGGCTTTGCAGAGAGGAGAGGGTTTGAAGAGCTGAGAGACCCTGGCCATGGGGAAGAGAGGACACTACTTGCTTGTGAACATGGCGTGGAAGTACGGGCTGCACGACGCCAGCACCACCTTGTGGGCCTTGATCTCCTTGGTGCCCACATGGAGCACAATGTCGCAGAGCAGCCCACGCTGACGCATGCGGTTCATACACACGAAGGCGTCGTGATAGTGTCGCTTGGAGTTGTGGGAGATGCTGTGGCCATCACGGTTGAGGAGCTGCACACCCCCTTCCATGGCTGCAGGTGGTAGATGGTGGCCCTTCTCTTCTCACCGGCACTGACATGGGGGAAAACCAAAGAATTACCCAGGCAGCAATAGCTCTAGGCCCAGACAAGTCCCACGGTCCCCAAGTACACCCCTGCTGCTCAAAGACCCTGCACAAGAACAGTTCCCACCTAACCAGCCCCTGCCAGGGAAACATCATGCTGCTCATAAACCAGCAGCAGGAGGAGACAGTCCCTGGAGGAACACAAGTAAGACAAAGCAATGCTGAGACTCTTCTGTTCTGTCACACTCTCTGCTTCCCAGCTGTGCTCATCTTTGGATCAATATCCTTCTCAGCGGCCTTCATGAAAGTACTGCTCTACAACATATGCGCTCACTCTGGTTTTCCTTGAAGCTGCACCTTCTCCAAACCTCCCTAACGAGGTGCATTTCCATGCAGAAACAATGATCTTAGAAGTCTCACCAGGGCATGCCAGTCCTGCATTGATCAAACACAGCTTAAACAGACCACTAGAGACAGAGAACACAAAAACCCTGATTAGCCTAAACAAAAATATCCAGGGAATCCCATATCCTAAAAGGCAAGAGTGATGTTATGGACCACAGCTCTTCATGTGGTGGCTGTTCCCTTCCAGCTTCCAGAAGATGCTGCGAGGTTTGCAAGGAACGCACCTGCCTTCAAAAGTTAAGCTTTGAGAGCTGCTGTCTTTGCTGTGCCCACACGATTCAGGAGGATAAAGAAGGGGGAAAAGGCAACTGCAGCACAGAGCTCTACAGCCTCAGCACAGAATCCTGCAGACCAGGGGTTCGACTCTTCCTGCCTCTGTTTGGAGAGAGGCCAGGGATGCCCAGGTGGACAGTAGGGAGCAGGAAATATGCACTGCAACATCCCGACTTCCACTTCCCTCTAGTGTCCTCTCCCCAGGCACATCAAGCCTCATGGCTGCACCAAACCACCCTGCTCAGCACCACAAGCTCCTGCTCTACACTAGCCTAGCAGGCAATTTGAGCAAAGCAAAGCTCTGAGATCTCCCTGGCAGGAGCTGGCTAAGACCCTGGCTGTCCTTCAAGAGGTAACTTTGAGCTTCAGATAGTTTTGGTTTGACAAGGCTGATGGAAAGGACAAGCAGCAAAGACCAGAGATGCTGATGGGGCGGCTGGGACCCGATGCAGAACTCAGTCTGCAAACCACCGAGCAGAGTGGGACAGCCCTGGCAGGGAGCAAGAATATCAGCTTGATTGCCTTGTAGGAAACAAAAATTGCCTAATCAAGGAATATAGGCATTTATTTGTGCAAAGACGTTTTCTCTGCTCTCTGTATCGAGGCGGCTCACGGTGGTTCAAAAGGCATTTGACTGTCTCTCTGCCAGCAGCACCTGAAAGAAAGGTGGGGGAGAGAAGAGAGAATGACTGAGCAGCAGGAGGAAGAAGGGGGAGGGAGCGGGAGAAAAAGGCAGCTTGAAATAAAAAAACAGCCTGTGTGCTGCACTCGTGCGCCTGCCCCCGCATCCCTGCGGCGAGAGAATCCCCCCAGCCTCTGTGCTCCTCACCACACCTACACCCTGCCAGCCGTGCTGAGCCTAAAAATAGAAACCCACCATGCTGTGCCTCCTCAGCCACGGATGCAGCCATCTCTTTGCTTTTAAATAGCAATTGCATGGTGTACTAGAGTCTGGGGGAGGAAAAAAGATGAATAAACATCTTTCCTGAGCAGAGAGAAACCTGCAATGCCCTCTTCTATTTACATCATCCCGCGTCATATGAGATTCCTCATCTCGCTGTCAGCGGGGAAGACTCATGAGCACCAACAAAGGCAATTCTTGTTGATGCTTTCCAGTAACAAGAGCAGGATGCCATGATGCCTTTGACAGGGAAGAAGAGCCCATGACTGAACTGGCCTTCTCCTCCCACACCCCTCAGATGAGCTTTTCAGAAAGCTGACACATCCCTAGGACGCCCTCGGTTGTTAACTCACATGCGTGGACACTGCTGGATGAGAGGTGCCCGCACAGAGTGGTTTATCATTATTAGCATCTCTAGCTGGGCTCCAGAGCTCCCTTTCCAGACCTGGTTTAGTGGCAGGGAGCAGATGGTGCTTTCCCGCCTTTGTTCCCCTTCCCTTGCTGCGAGCGTGAGGGTTTTCCTGATCTGCTTGAGCTGGTTTATCTCTAATACACCGCTGAGCATCCTTCTCCCCATCAGTATTACCATCATGACCCAGCTCTAATTGAGAGGACTCGCCTCGCCCCTCCTGGGTGCTGGTAGCAAGAGAGAGGAGCTCCTGGCTCTGTAGCAATGGGGGGATCCAGGGGAGACAACACAGGACAGGAGAGCAGGGAGAAGGCTGGACTGCTTCTCCTTGTGCTCTCAGAGACCTGTGAGGAAAGGTTTGCAGCCTGGGTAGCACACAACTCGTCTCCAGCGGTCAGGGGAGACCCAGAGGGCACAACAGCCTGAAGGTTGCTGTAGCCGACGCATTGGCATCACGGCAATCAAACGCATTTCCAAAGAGGGTCAGAAGCGCTGGGCTCTCTTCCCAGCCCTGCCACTGAGTCATTGCACAACTCCAGGCAAGTACAAATGCAGAGTGACAAGGGTGACATTATCTTGCCTTGCAATGATTCCCGTGGCCAAGAGGTAGAGACCAGCCATTGCTCACTCCCCTCTCCACCCACACTGCCCTGCTGTCATGCACCTCACCAAGCTCTGAAGAGCTCCATTAAAACACCACCAGTGCCTCGGCACTGTGCAGCACCCTGAGCCACACTACCATTGACCTGACTGAGCAGGGACCATGGCCAGAGGGAGATGTCAACCCAACCCCTGGCTCTCAAGATCATCCCCACACCAGGGGACAGTCCGCAGCTGACCTGACCCACAGGCAGCCAGAACCAATGCTGCTTGATGGCTTTTTTCACTACAGCCACACTACAGCCTCAGCAGTCCCGCCCTGGAAGAGCAGCTCACCAGCCACCTTGGTCAGGAAACTCTGGCCTGGCTCCAGCCTAAGGCTTGCAAGTGGGTACAGCCCCTTCAATCCCACTTCCCACCGTCCCCTCCACTCACCAAGAACTTGTTCCCATCAGAGCTCTTTCGCTTTAACAGATGACAATATAATCAGTGGGGGGAAAGGGAAAGGACATCCCACTGCTGCTGCTTGTGCTGCTCCTTGGGCCTGAACTCTCAGCCTCCCTGGCAGCACTAAATACTCTTTATTTCCTTGTAAAACTTCATTCCCAGGAAATGAAGGTCTACGAGCACTGCTAAGATATAATTAATGCGGAACAGTGCCTGGACCACAAGAGACAGAGAAGCAGTGTCCAGAGCTCCAGCGTGGGGAAGTCAATACAAGCCCACTTTTGTGGAGCGCGCAGCAGCCTGAATGCACGTGTTACGCGTCGGCTATAATGGATGCGGTGCCTGACTTGTAATAACTCTGAGGTTATGACAAAAAAAGAGAAGGCGTTTGTTTGGCTCCTATGCGACAGAGCATGGCCATGCATAACAGCTCTGTTAATTAATGCAAATGATCCCTGCCCAAAGGGAGGTCTGTTCTCTTTGCACAAAAAAAACATATTTTGCCGAGAGTGAAAAGAAGCATGCTGAGCAATAAACAGGGAACAGAGCATCCTCCCGGGAAAAGTTCAGAGCCTGCCCTTTCCCCAGGAAGGCTCTGGAGAATGGCTTTTTGTTGACAGCCTGGATGGAGATTTTGTGTCCGCCAGGCTAGCGAAGACACATCCTGTACAGCTGGTCAGATGGCAGGGACCAGTCTTTGCTGTGGATAAGGTGACATCCCCTACGCTAAGGCATGACGTGCCCTAAGGTCTAAGATCTAATCATGCTTAAATCCATCACTTCCATAGATGCCCTATCCCTGCATTGATAGCCCACTACCCCTTTCCCGGTAAATCAGCTACAAAGCCCTGTTTTGTGCACAGCACTGCATCTCCCTCAGAAATGCTGCCATTACATCTTCAGGATAAGACATTAAGTCCTCACTGGTACTCACCCCTACCCTACCCTACGCCTGCCCCAGCGTGTCACGGCACTAACAGAGCAGAATGCAGCACAAAAAGCATCAATAAGGCAGCACCATGCTGCCAGTTCCCCTTCCAGGCAAGTGGTTCCCCCCCTTTCCTTGGCATTGGGGGTCCAGCTCCCAGGCACAAAGTCCTTTTTTTGCCTGCAGACCTCCTCCGGCTCTGTCCCCAGCTGCTGGCAGCGCTACTGGGCAGTGCCCAGCAGCTTCAGATCCCCATTTCAAGCAGTGGAGCCACAGCAGCATCCTCTAAAACAGCACAGCAAAACTCATCCTGGGGCAGAGCAACAGCAGGGACCCCTGGGGAAGAGGGAGCTTGACAGTGAAGTCACAGGCAGGAATCGCTGCTACCAGGCGCATCTCCATCTCTCCTGCACCAGAAACCAGAATTCTTATTTTTAACCCCTCTGAGAGGAGCCACAGGCCAGTTGCCAGTAAGCAGCAGCCTCCTGCAATTCAGCATTTCTGTTCAAGACCAGGTTGGATGGGGCTTTGAGCAACCTGGTCTAGTGGGAGGTGTCCCTGCACGTGGCAGAGGGGTTGGAACGAGATGATTTTTAAGGTCCCTTCCAATTCAAATCATCCTATGATCCCCCCAAAGAACAGAATTGCACAATAGACATTAAATCCTGGGGCAAGGCTAGACCAGGGCAGACTAAGGGGGCCCAGGGAAGCCCCTGGCCAGCTCTGTGGGTGTGCGTGCCAGCACAAGGAGCTTCTTTCTTCCTGGGAGCAAGGCTGGGAAGAAGATGTGCTCCCGTGTTCCTGCAGACTCTTCCCTCCCTTCCACAGTCAAGGGACACAAACAGCTGAGCTGGCAGTAACAATAGCCGCTGTTGTGCTGTTGCAAAGTAAGAGCACTAATACGGCTCGTACCAGCAGCCAGGGATGCAGCCGAGGACACTGCAGGCCTGCAAATCTTCACGTTCCTCATGGCTTTGTGGAGGCCTCGTTCATTTGGCTGAGCTATTCCTTTTGTTGAACCCTGTCCATGGCTCTGAAGCCCACGTCTAAAGGGAAGCTTTAAACCATCAGATGACCAGCAGTACTCTGCATCGGTAGTGTCCTTGCAGTAGGCACGTCTAAGACAGCAGAGTGGTTTTCACAAGCTACAGTAGATACAGGCAACCTGCCCTCACAGCTCAAACTTGGATATCCCAAATTCTTGCTCCTTTCAGAGGGCCTGGCACTGCCCATTACAGAATACATTGCACTCCCAACTTCCCTGCTCCCTTCCCCACAATAAACAATCAAAGAGGATTGAAATAATCTAATTGTACACACCCAGGAGTTGGATGCAAAGCAGGTACTAAATCTAGGCAATTGTCCCCACCAGGACCTGTCCCATTAGTGTCATGGATACAGCCAGAAAACTCTATCCCCTCAAGGCAAGACTTTGGGGTTCACTCTCTTCTCAGCCCGTGTAACACTTCACCTGCATCCAGGGAATTCAAACAGACACCGAGAGTGAGCAGCAGCTCGCATTCAGTCTTTTTAAAATCAGGTTAATTGTGTGTTGAGGCGAGAAGAGCCAGCAACTGCGAGGAAGCAGGGGGACCTAACAGTTCAGGACCAGCAAGGGAACTAGATGCTCTGAGCTGCGCGGCCAGTCATCGCTACCCAGGCAGCTGCTTTACAGCTGCACCTATGTGGAGGTCAGGCCTGCAAGTGTTGATGGAAATGTGACTTAATGTGGGAAGGGGGAGCTGTCATTCCTGGCACCAGCTCTGCCTTCAGAGGCATGAGGGAAAGTAGAATTAAGAAGCTGGCAGTTTCAGACAGCCTGATTGAGGGCTCAGACACCTTGCACCGCTCTGCCAGCTCCTGATGGACATGACGGAGGATCTGAGCACGCCAAGAACACACAACTGGGGTGCGCTGCAAGAAGACTTTAGGGGCACACGCCTCAACCCCAAACACTTTTCTCCACCTCCTTTCCTCCCTCCTCCGCTCCTGCTGCCAGCACTGCCCTGGACCACATGTCTGCCTGCTATTCCCCAAGCCCCTCTGCCATGGATGGGAGGGCAAGACGCCTGCTTGGTGGAATTAATCCGCTCTGAGCTCGCCTCAAGGCAGCGCGGGGCACGCAGACAGCGCTGAGTCTGCAGGACTCAGAATCCCCAGCTCTCAGTAGGGTTGGGGTTGTTGGGTTTTTTTTTTAATGAATTAGGCATAACTGACACGCACTGAATCCTCCTGTCTAGACATCTGCAGAGAAGTGACAAGCTGCCAGAGAGGATGTGGAGCCTCGGCAAGGGGGTGGGGAGGACAAGGAAAAACTGCACACAGTTGCCAGCTCTACAGCACAGAGACAGTGCTGGCTTCAGGCAAGGAGGACATCCAGCACATTGACCTAGTCAGTGCCTTTCAGCAGCTCAGTGGGTTGTAATCAATCGGCTCTGGTGCACATAGAAGGCTGGAGGTCTTCTCTAATTAAAGCCTCTCTCCTCATTACTCCTGGGGAGTTTTGTTTGGAAACTCAGCTCAAAGTTGCTCACAGTCACCCCAGCTCATGCTCAGCAGTGCTTGAGCTGAGAGAGGAGGGAGCGCAAGGCAAAGCCTCAATGCCTGGGACATACTCACACTTGAAATGTCCCCTACATGAAAGGGGTAAAGGGTATGCAGCCTGGATAGTGCCTGGCTGGGTACACAGTCTCCTTTCTCATGCACACTTAGCACGGGCAGCAACTCTTCCCACAAACCTCTTCAAATTCAGCTTCTGCCTTCAGTATTTTGCATGGAGGGGATCACAGCAGCTCCAAGCAGGACTCCATGGTTGAGGGATTTAGAGGCATCTGTGCTAACATTTGGGTCACTTTAAGTAATTGGTTGTAAGGGTCAGGACCCAAATAGGTTTGAGATTGCCAGTTTCCCAGGGTAGGAAAAAACAAGAAGCATAAACTAATTCATGCCTTGAGATGCTCAGCAAAACGCGCAGGTCTCCAGCTGCGCTGGGATTAGACAGCAGTTCCTACAGTCCAGCACAAAGCACATCAAAATCCAAGCAAAAGGAGCTCTTTGCCTCTGCCGAGGATTAGAAAATGTGGGTCATGTCCTAATTCCCCCTTCCCAGTGTCCCCCAGCAGACACAGGAGAGGAGCTTCTGCTGCAACCATCCAGTGCTATTTTATGGCACCAGCAATGCCAAACCTCTACACATAGGCATCAAGTAAGTCTCCTCTCCAGGCAGCAGTGACAGTTAACAGCTTCAACTGCACTACCCATCACTGTGGCGTTCCTCATCTTCCTCTAGCCTCCTCCGTGACAGACATCTCTGTCCCCAGCTCATTTTTCAGATAGGTAAACAGACAAGACAGGAGCGCTCAGGTCACCGGAGACAGCCCACATCAAAGGATCTCAATGTCCCTGGCTCCTAGACTTCCCCAGGAGCTCCCTCCCTGCAACTTCCTTGGCCAGCAGCTATTCAAAGAGAGATTGTGCCCTTTACCTGTCCGCTGTGCAAGGTGATGGTGTCTCGAGGAGGTGGCAGTGGGCCAGTTCAGAACGGGTCGTTACCGCTCAGCATTGCCCTGACGTCAGATGGATCTGGTGAGACTCAGCACGAGCTATCACTTGGCTTCTACAGGGAAAGTTGACTCCATGCAAGAGGCACTGTGGCCTGGTGGCTCAAGCAGACTAGGAAAGAAGGAAAAAGCACTCGGGTCTGCTGGCTGCAAGCAGATGAGTGGATCTTTTACAGGCAGATAAGCCTGGAAGCAATGCTCCTGCTGATGCCCTGTGAAAAGCTGCTCAGGAGTGAGTCCCCAAATGTTTACGGACAGCTTACAAAGCCTCCTACCAGCTTCGGTCATACTGTGGGTTGGCAACGTAGACATACTGGACCACGTAAGCAGCTCTGGATTTCCTCTTCTGAACGAGCTCACACTGTGGAGCAGTGGAGCCTGTTTTCAAGCCAGAAAACAATTAAGAGAATTCCCTCACATCTTCTTGCACAGGGCCCATACATGAAAACTGAGC
The DNA here is from genome assembly GCA_033124195.1 of Coracias cyanogaster. Lineage (NCBI taxonomy): Eukaryota > Metazoa > Chordata > Aves > Coraciiformes > Coraciidae > Coracias > Coracias cyanogaster. The sequence continues at coordinate 47,249 of JAVSBS010005633.1, read as the reverse complement.
TGTGAGGAGCACGTGACATAATGGCCTTGAGTTTGCTGCCAAGGCTAGCGGTCCCAGACTCTGGGAATTTCAGCTGAAGGAGCTCAAATTCCTGTCCCTGAGGATTCACATCCTGGTTTGCAGCCAGCTCTAGCAGGCCAGGGAGAAAGGGTGAAGCCTCTCAAGTCTACCAAGCCCAGCTTGCCTAAGGGTTTGGAGTCAAGGCTCCAGCACCTGAGAAAATACAGAAGCCAGCACAGAGACTTCAGCTTGGTGTTTGATTGTTGGAGCTGCTGAGCCTGAAACGCAGCAAAGCAAGACCAGACCCCAGAACAATCTCCCCAGCAGATCTCCAGTCTTCAGAGCCTGCCTGGCTTGATTTTCACATGCTACTCCATCCAGACACCCAGACCGATGCTGACGAGAGGAGGGGCAGATGGCCATCACACGGGCTGGCAGAGCAAAGAGGCTCCATTGCCACTCTCACCAAGCTGACCTTAGCTAGCAGGAAGCATAACAGACCATCCTAAGCTACCCAAGATGCTAAGGAGTGACTCCATTTGCATCCTAGACTGTCGAGCCAAGACAGCAGGTGACTATTATGCCTGCCAGCTCCTGGTCCGCTCTGAATTAGATGCTATTTGCTGTGATTCATGAATCAGTTCTCAGGAAGGAAATACAAAACTTTACACCCTTAAAAGTCTTACTCATTGCTTGCTGAATAACGTACTTCCAGCAGATGCTCATGGGTCAGGAGAGAAACTTGGGGTGCAGAGGAGAGAGACTGCACAGAGACGCTTGCTCAGCTGTAGTGAGTGTAACCAACAGGCTATCATAGATTGAGGAGTTAGTGAGCCACAAAACAGTGAACTTGTAACAAACCAGCACCTCCCGGCACAAAACTCCAGCACACAGACACCCCAGATCTGCCGTGGAGGCCTCATCCCTCCTCCCATCTTTAAGTGAGGCTCATGCCTTTGGACCGTCCATACTGAAGAGGTCCAGGAGCTCTCTGAGGCTCATTTTGGCTGTGCCCTGTCCTCAGGGCAACAAGTTACCTGCACCTAGAGACTGCCAGCATCACAAACACCCAAACACCCGTGTGCTGCTGAATCACTCCAGAACTAACCACCCTCCTTGTGATCTCCAGCACAGGAGAGCACCCCAAGACAGCGCTCATTGGACAGTGGCCATCGAACTCAGAGAGGAGCGGGTTTCCTTCACAAAGAGACCCCAGAAAAAGCCAGGCCACCGCTTCCGAAGCTTTCCAGCTCGGCACAAAAGCCAGGTCAGTCGGTGGTCGCCCAGAGAGCAGGGCAACCACCCGAGCGCTGCGTTCCTTCCTCACTGTAGAGAAGCCGAGGTCCCAGGGCCAGCACTCCTCGGGGAGGGGGGTATCTGCTCGGCCAGCAGAACCAAAGCCGCTGCCCGCCCTGGCCCGCTGCTGCCGGGACCACCTCCGCGCACAGGGATGCGGTAGCTCCAGGAGAGCCCTCTGGTCACTGCAGAGGCCAGAAAAAAGCTGCCTCCCGCTTCCCCCCGCCTCCAGGGTACCAGAAAACCCGAGGCAACGCTTCTCCCCGTGCCCTTCAGCTCCCTCCCAGCCAGCGGTACCCGCGACCCGGCGCGTCTCGGCGGAGGGCCAAGCAGAACCGGCGCCGTCAGAGCCTCTCCGCAGCCGTTCCCCGGGCCCCGGCACCTCGCGGGGCTCCGAAGCCGCAGCTTTCTCCTTCAACCAAAGGGATCGCTCCACGCCTTGGCAGAGGACGGGGAAGGAGACCGGGCTTGGCACAGAACCGCTGCCGGCCCCAGCCACGGCGCGATGCCGAGGTCCCGGGAGCCGGCGGCGGGGACAGCCGCTCGGAAGCGGCACCGGGGCTTCCTCCGGACGCACTGCCTCGTACCCCCAACTTGCTCTCCGCGGAGGAACGAGCCACCGGCAGCGGTGGGGAGTGATGGAGAGCTCCTCCCGAGGGGGGTCCTCCTGCCGCCTCCTCCCAGCCCCGGTAACGCCACCGTTGCGCCCGGGGTCCGATGCCCGGCCCTGCTGCCGGGAGAAGGGAGGGATGGGGCGGCCGCAGGGCCGTGCCCCGGTGGTACTCACGGTTCTGGCACAGCGACCACGGCCCAGCCCGGAGGATGCTGCGGGGCACCGCTATGCCCGCACCGCTGCCGCCGGCCCCGCGGCGGGGAGACGGGGCGGGGCGGGGGCGGGCCGGTGCGCGGCTCCTCCTGGGGACGGCACCGGGGCGGCCTCACGGCTGCGGCTTCCTCCCTCACCCGGAATAACCCCGCCGCGCAGCCCGTGTGCGGGAGTTGCCTACGGCTCTGCGCGGCTCCCTCCTCCCCGTTAAGCCCCCGCACATGTGTCCCCGGGCTCCGGGGGGTGGTGGAGCGGAGCTCGCCCCGCCCGGCCCTACCGCTCACTTACCGGGCGCTGGGAGCGGCGGGGACACGCGTGGCACCGGCCCTGCTACGCAGCCCGCGGCCCGGCTGCCCGGCCGCCAGAGCCGGGGGGACCGGGCAGGACCGGGAGGGGCGGGGCCCGAGGCGGGGCCCGGGCAGGGGCGGAGCCGCTCGGTCCCGCTCGGTCCCGGGAGCCGCACGGCACGCTGGGAGCGGAAGCGGCGGCCGCGTGGGAGCGAGGCGGGCAGCATGGCGGCCCCCGGCAAGAGGTGAGGGAGGGCGGGTAGGCCAGAGGGGCTGCGGCCGGGGGCACGGGCACGGGCACGGGCACGGGCACAGCCGGGAGGCCCGCGGGGTGCCGCCGGCCCGGGTGCGGCCGCTCAGCCCTGCGCTGCCGGCCCCGAGGCCGCCGTGCATGGGCAGGCCCGGCGCTGCCCGCCCGGCTCTGTTCTGAGCTTCTCCCCTCGCCGCCCCCAGGAGCCTGGCGGAGCTGAGCCTCGACGAGTTCCTCGCCGGCGGCTCCGAGTCGGAGCCTGACGGTGGCTGTGAGGAGGAGGAGGAGGCTGCCAGGCCCGCCAAGGGGGCTGCGGCGCGGCGGCGGCGGCAGAGCGGGAAGGCGCAGCAGGATGGGAAGGCGAAGCAGCCGCTCCAGGCCCCACCGGCTGCCAGGTAAGGGGATATCCCCGCTCGCCTCCTGCCTGCTTTGGGTGAAGCTTGGAGGCAGCTGCTCTAGGTCTCGCCAGCTGCCAGGTAAGGGTGTATCCCCACTCGCCTCTTGCCCGCGGTGGGTGAGACTTGGCACATCCAAGCACCTGTTTACCAGTTGGTTGGAGTTTTAACCTGCTTTTGTAAGTAATTGCAGCACTTAATTGTAGCATCTGTCATAGAATGAGTTAGTTCTGGGGCGAGCAGGGTCAGAGGTGCCTAAAAGGGCAGCATTCAAGAACATAATGTGGTTACAGGGTACAGGGCAGTCAGTTTTCAGTTGTACCTGTCAATTGACTGCCCTTTTAGGCACCTCTGACCCTGCTCATTTATATTTGCTCTTGCTGAATGACATTGGAGTATCTGCAGATAAAAACGAAGTAGTTCATTGGCACTGGTAATCATTATTAGAAGCCAAAACAATTCTTTAGTACCAGGTAAGATTTTATTGAGACTTCATTGTCAGATTTCTCTGGCAATACAGCTTTGATTATTCTTCATAAAAAGCTTGTGAGAGTAATTCTGAGAAATTGAGAAACAGATTTTTCTTTTTTTTTAATTGTGTTGCAAGATGTTTTTGTGACCTCTGGTCAGTATCCCAATATAACCTGAGTTTACTATTAAGATTTCTTAGTGCTGAATGAAAGTAACCTTTCACAAGTCTTCTAGAGCAGGTGTTAAATGAGGTACAGAGCCATGGCCCCAGCTCTGAGAAATCCATCGCTGTTCAGATTAGCCCCAGGTGTGCTTTAGTGCCCAGAAGTTTTTTACTTTTCTTACAGCTTCAGTAGAAGTTTGAGCAATTAATAAACACATGTTAATTCTTATCTACCAGGAAGAAGGGAAAGGCATCAGAACATAAAGATCAGCTCTCCCGGCTAAAGGACAAAGATCCTGAATTTTATAAGTTTTTGGAGGAAAACGATCGCACATTGCTGAATTTTGATGATTCAGACAGTTCTGACGAGGAGGAGATGTTGCATGTGCCACCTGATACACTGGAGGTACTAGGCCCTGCTTTGGAGTGCTGAAATGAATTATTTCAATTACTTACGTGTTAAGTATTTTGAGTTTCATTGCAAGGCCTGAGTATATTGGGGCTTATAGTGGCTCAGGTGGCTGGGGAGGAGCTTCTCCAAAGATCATCTGCAGGTGTGTGGGCTTGTAATCCAGAAGTCAGATGTGAATTTGAAGTGAGCATGAGAAGTTTGTTAAATATTGTGAAAGCAGAGTGTTAGAGTGTATTTTCTCTGTGGCTTTGGTTTTATGTTGCCTTCCCCAATTGCTTGTTTTGCCTCAAGTGATGTAGATCTTAAGGGTCTCTTCCAACCTCAAGGAGTCTGTCATGCTTTCTCCTTCACGTTTTATGTTATTGAATTTTGTATTTATGTAGTGAAGCTGCAGGGATTAAGTAGCATTGTTTTTTAATTTGTAATGCCTCTAATTTCATTACTGCTTTACCCAAAGTGCTGATAACAGCATTAGTAAAATTCACTGTTGCCTCCCTTCCCTTCAGTAGCTACTCAGCAGAGGAGTTGGGGCCAGAAAAGAGGTATATAAACATTTTCTCTATCTTGATACTGACTTCTCTAGGAAGCAAGTGATGAAGATGAAGAAGAAGAAGAACATGAAACAGCCAAACGGAAGAGAGTTTCTCTCATCCCCGTGAGCTTGAAAATGGTTGAAGAATGGAAAAAAGCTGCAGAGGTGAGCAGGGAGTTGGAACTCTAGAAAACTACACATTTTGAGTAGTGATTAAATGATTTGCTGCTTCTGACTAAGAGGGGGAGGGAAAGGGCGGATTGGATAGTTGCTTGCAGCTGACTTGTTTCTCAACCCGTAGCCAATTAAAAGCCCATTTTAGCACAAGTGAAGGTCACTAGCATTTGTTAACACTGTCTTGACACTTTTCTTTTGTGTTATAGCAGGGAGCTATTTTTGTAATCAAATTTAAATTCCAATGCTCCTGTCCAGTGAAGTGCTTTAAGAGTTTGAGAATCTTGCTTGCTTTTCCTCCTCAACAGTCCTTTTTCTTCTTTCTCCAGAGAAGGCCAACACCAAAACTTTTCCATGAAATCACTCAAGCCTTTAAAGCAGCTGTAGCAACCACCAAAGGAGATGGCGGTGGGGCTGATCCCAGCAAGTTTCAAGTCACTGATGCTGCAGGTGAGTTGGTCACCATACTGCTTCTAGGAGAGAAGGGGGGCGATTTGAGAAGGTTTAGCTGCTGGAAGAGAGTGGGGCTGCGTGCTGGCTGGAGTTAACTTACCCTTTCACAGGCTTCATTTCACTTAAGTAGCTTATCTTCTTCCTGGTGGGGAGTCTGTGTGGTGTGGTATCTCCTCTGGTGTCCCAGTGTGTAAGGTACCTCTTGGTGGGCATGCCTGGAGCAGCTGGGCTTGCAGACTGCTGCAGAAAGCACCACACTTCATTCACCAGACTTCTTAGAGCGGAGCTGAAGCTACATACTGTTTATACGCTTCTAGCACATATATTTTTGAGCAGCATTTGCTGCAGCTTCTTGCTGATCCCTCTTAGAACTAATCCTACGAGACTGTTTTAAGGCTTCTTACCAAATAATGTTCTATAACCTCGCAACTGTTCAGAGTTCAGTTGCACCATCAAATTCAATTTCCCCCTAGCCAGGACCTCTCAGAATACTGCGTGTCCAGATCTTCTCCTCTGCAGGATTATCCTGCCTGCAGAACAAACCTATCTCTTCAGCCTATCCTCCTTTTCATAAGCTCTGGGTTTTGCAGACAGTTGTGTTCAGACCCACAACCACCTGGCCGAGCAGGAAACACCTTTGTTAGTGTCTCAGGCTGCAGGTCACATCCTCTACTTTACCCCTAGATTAGCAGGTACTTTCTCACTGTGTTTTACCAGTGTGTTATTGGGTGCCATCTGGACCTGGCACTGTGGGGTGAGACTAGAACCCACATGTTCTCCTTTGTCCTTTCTTGCCTGGCATAGGGCTTTTTATCTCTTTTGTTGCTTTTGGTACAATCTCATTGTCTGTGTAAGACATTACATAGAATTCATGTGTTTATTTCTGTGACTTTTTTTATTAATAAGTCTCATTATGATTTGGGGGAGATCAACAACTCCTAGTCATGGGTCAGGCTGCTTTTGTGCTTGGTGCTGTTTACTTGGGGAGCAAAGAGATGGCCCTTCTGCCAGAAAGCTGTCAGTTGTAATATTGCTGGTTAGATAAAAGTCTAGGGTAAGACAGACTGCTGTTTTCTGGAAGCTTGTGGAAGTGCAGTAGTTCCACTATGAATTACTAGCTTCAGTTCTTTTGGGAGCTATTTTCAGATTAGCCAGAAACCAGGAATATATGGAAAATCATTTACCAATGCTTTACTGACTTTTTTTAACCAGTGTTCAATGCCCTTGTCTCCTTCTGTGTCCGGGACCTCTTCCACTGCCTGCAGAAGCTGCTTCTTTTGAAACCCCCCAAAAACAAGCTGAAGTAAGTCTGAGGAGGTTTGGGAACTGTGGGTGAGAGAAAACTGGCTGGGATTTTTCAGAACTGCTGTGAAGCTGGAAAAAGGTGGCAGCTCTTCCCAAATGCTAGCAAAGTTGCCTGATTATATTCAGTTGTCTTAGCCAGGTTCTTTCTTTGCGCGTGCTCTGTAATATTAGACTCCAGCACTTGCAGAGGATGTGTGGCTTCAACAGAAGGAGAGCTGCGATTGCGTATGCTTGCACTCAGGAGCATTGCTAAGTCATTATGAGTTGGTTTTCAGAGAAAGAGACCAAGCCTTCTCCCTGTGCGTAGCAGAGTATTGCAAGTCTGTGACTCCAGGCTTTACTAGCTGTATTATGCCCTGGAGTCCCCAGGGCTGACTTAGCCCGTGGGATGTCCTGGGGACACTACTTTGAGTGCAGTATCTAAAGTTTGGAAGAGACTGAGCAAATCTCACCATTAGTTTGATCCCCAAGAGTCTTTCTTGCCACAGTCCTGCTTGGTTCACAGGTACTGCAGAATGCCTGCCTAGAGGATTACATCAGTGCAAGAGATTCACCTGTGACAAAATGTTTACTTCTTACTCTGCAAGCAGTTGTTTTTATGTATTGGCAATATCAAGGAAGCAAACTCACTTTTCTTTGTGCTGCTGAAATGTATTTGGTGGAGTTTTTTTAAAGCTAAACCCAACTCTTGCTCACTTCCAGGGTGGTTCTCCCTTCCACTAGCCCGCTTTGGAGCAAGCTGCGACTGGACATAAAAGTGTACCTCAGCTGTACCATCCAAGTAAGGAATTTCAGCATCTTCATGTCGCTGGGGTCAGTCTGTGCATCGCTGGGCTTTTGTTCAGGATGCTTTGGAATGAGACAGGGACTTTTATATCTGTAAACAGCACTGCTAAAAAGAGAGACAATCAAGAAGATAATTAACGAAGGAGGTAAAAATGTAGCCTCAGGTGCTTTTCCCTTTGAAAAGACATTACTCCAGTTTGAGGGTGACTTTCTGATCATCACAATACTGGGAGCCTTGGGTATTGGTTTCTACGTGTTCTTCTGTAGTGGAGGATAAATAGCACTTACTGACTGAGAATGCAGTGGGCAGAGGCAATCTCTGAATCTTGAAGCCTTGGGCATCTGAGATTTGTGTGCCCATCAAGTTCCCTGTCTTGTTCTAAAAGTATTTGGTCTAACAGTTTGGTTGGGTCAAAATAGGTAGCCTGCAAAAAAAGGCTGGTTAACATTCTGGCAGTTGTCTTAATTTATCTGACAAGTTAATATTTAAGTGGTCTTTAAAATATTCTGCAGTGCTGTGCTCCAGAATTCTGCATCTTTAATTAAATATTTAGCACTATCATCTTGCTCCCTGCAGTAAATAGTAAGATCTTCTGTTGATAACCACATATCACATCTCCAGGTAGGATTATGCTCCATCGCACTACGATATCCCATGCATCCGAAGGTGCTGAGGTCTGGTGTTTCAGAGGCAACTCATGGATTATTTCTGAATGAAATTCTTGTCCCCAGTTAATTTGTTTTTGAGATTGTTTCATCATGCCTCCCCAAACTTGGAATATTCAAAACAAAACAAAAACATTGAAATACTCCTCCTTCAGAAGCTGCGGGAAGGGGACATAAGGAAAAAGTGCTGATCTCTTCTAGCTGTAAGCTGGCAGGATGACTTAGCAGAAAGAGCAGTTTGATGTGTAGAGCTTTTTTTTTTTTTTTTTTTTTCCTCAAGTCGTGGTGCCTCTTGCCAGAGCAGAAGATTGCAGTAGCAAAGGCAAAGCTGGCAATGCGGTCCCAGTGAAGTCATCCCTGGTCCTGTCCTTGCTCCTGAGTGCCTTCAGTCTCAGGCTTTGCTACAGGGTTTTTCTGGCATAGTAGTTTCTGAACAGTATTTTCTCCTTTCTTTTTGGTGTGTGAGGGACTTTGCAGAGGAGTCCTGCTCAGTCCACAGTCTGTGCAGTGCAAGGGGGAAAGTTAAAGGTAGAAAAAACCTGTATCTGCTTCCAGCAGCTAGGATTGCAGGCGAGCGGGGACACTGCAGCAGGCAGAACCTCTCTTCAATTGAAGTGACTTTGAGCTTGCTGTTGTCCTTAAATGAGAAACTGCAAGTGTCTCTGGGATTGGCTGCGGCACAACTGGGCTGAACACCCTGGAAATACAAAGATATTGTTTCTTAATAGTTTGTCTCACCTTTTCCTTGAGCTAGAGTTAACCTCTTGATACCCGGTAGTATTGCAGCTTCCCATTTTAAGAAATCCCGGTGAAACCCAGTAAGTTATCAGGTAGCTCAGATGGTCTGTTTCCAAGCCTTGTGTAGACTCAGTGTCTGCATCGTGCTTTGACCATTTACAGTGAGACAACAGAGGCCTTGGTGTCATGCTGTCTGTAAGATGTCTTAAACTGTACACAGACTTAGCTTTTGCAGCTTACATGAATGAGGTTTTACGTGGTGAGCTTGGTTAGCATCCAGTCTAGTAGGCTGAGCTCATGTTTGCAGGATGATGTACTTTCAGCTGAGTTATTTAACCTGCCGTGTGTCTGTTCCTTTCCTTATACAGCTTTGGTGGTTATGTTTGAGCTTCTTCCTAGGGAAGGCTGGGCTTCCCGTCCTTTGGGAACACAGAAATACCTGGAAACAAGAAAATACAGGTGCTTAATGGTAAAGGAAGAGGTGATGAGGACTGCACAGTCAATGGGATCATGTTTTGTTTTCCCTCCACAGCTCCTGGCCTGTTTAACTGAAGCGTCAGTGGGTGCAGCAGTCCTTCAGCACGTCAATTCCATAGTGCCTTATTATTTGTCCTTTCCAAAGCAGTGCCGCGCGCTTCTCAAGGTGAGGTGACGTGCTGTGATATGTTATTTGGCTCTGCGGTACTTTCTTTACCCCTTCCCATGAGCCTCTCGTGTCATTTGGGCTGGATCCTGCGGTAGTTCAGCCTCTTGTACTGCTCCCTTTACTTTTGGTCCTGGAAAGGCCTCCTGCTCCTCTGAAGCGCTGAGGTGAGCGGGTGTGTAGCTCTGTGTGTAGCTATAATCGCGGCACGGTGGCACAGAGGTGGTGTGGGAAAGCTCTGCTTCCTCATGGCACATGGAGTAATTGCCACCCCTGTGCGTCTGTGTGTACGGCTGTGGTAGTATTTCACTCTCAAGAGCTGGGGGCGGAATATTTTTGCAGGAACTTAGTCACAACTGCTGGGCGCTTAAGAACAACAAAGGAGGCGTGAAAGAGCGGGAGAGGGCAACAGGATGACATTTAAATGAAAAGCTGCAACACAACATTTAAATGAGGCTGGGAAGCCTTTGATAAAGATGACTGGTATACAGGGATGGGAGGCTGGTACACCTCATATCTGAAGGTGTAGCAGTCTGCTCACTACTAGAGTAGGGATTTTTGAGTAGGCTTTTTCAGCCTCGCAGTGGGAATCTATCAGAGATGATGGTTTTGGACAGTTTCCTTTTTTCATTGTGGAAAGAGCAACCTTGCCTTTTTGTGTGGTCTCACAGCTAGAGTATGAGGACAGTTGTGACTGTTTCTGTGACAGTATGACCTGCCATCTTTGTGTCATTCATCCTCGCTTGTCCTTTTATATGGAGGAGAGAAGCTCAAGCTTGTCTGTAACAAGAGAATCTTCATCCCTTCACTTATCTGCACCTTTTTATTTTCTGTTTCAGCAAACAATTAATTTGTGGAGCACAGGTGAGGAAACGGTGAGAGTGCTGGCCTTCCTTGTGCTGAACAAGATCTGCCGCTACAAGAAAGACGTGTACCTGAGTCCCTTGCTCAAGGTAAGGCTGGTACGTGCTGCACTCTGCAGCTTTTCTGTCTTGTGTTATATGCGAAGACCTTGGAGCATGAGCTGCAGGTTGTTAGGTAGGACAGGTGCTGGAGATGATGCTGGCTACCTCCAGAAAATTAAACAAGGAAGAAATTGTGTTAGAGTGATAACCTGCTTCTACTACTGCCCCTCCCGATGGAGGCACACTAGGACTTAGGATGGAAGGCTTCTGGCGCTCATCTGTCTACTGGATGAATACTCATCTTCCAGTTCTTGAGGGCTTTCCTTAAGTGCTGACACACTACTCAGCGCTACGAGCTGCTCTGATCTTTCAGCTAATAGCTGAGGTTCCCAAGTGGTGTTTGCTGAGGTGCCTCTGTGACCAGCACCTCAGCTGTGACCAGCCGTAAACATGTATGGCTCAAAGTCGTCCCACAGTTCTCTCCTCTTGCAGAGAAGCAATGGCAAGGGCATATCCAAACTCTGCTAAACAGACTTTCCCATTTGCGCTGAAGGAGGAGCCAATTGGATTGTTATTTTTGCATATTCCTTTGAAGTGACTTGCCTTATAAAAGGAACACTTCACCCCTGGTTTGGACATACCTGGGTGGGGATGGTTAGTGAAAGAAGGTTTTTGTTCTGTGTTGCTGTATCTCATCCTCTTTCCTACACAGCAAATGTACATCGCGTTTGTGAAGAATTCCAGATTCACCTCTCCCAACGTCCTGCCCATGATCAACTTCATGCAGCGCACGCTGACGGAGATGTACGCCCTGGACACACACACCTCTTACCAGCATGCCTTCATCTACATCCGGCAGCTTGCCATTCACTTGCGCAGTGCAATGACGATAAAGAAGAAGGTGGGTACCTGTCAGCATGGAAGGACTGGACCCTCCATGGGGAGCGTGTGAAGAGGGGACAACTACAGAGGCTAATTCAAGGTTTTTGTAGCATCTCTAAAGTGTCAGTATTTGTGTCTGACCCGCTTTATAATATGCTGAGGAATTTTTTGCCAGGGGCTGGGAGCTTCAGAGATTGCCTCGTAGTTGCCTGTCTTAGTTTAGAATTTCAGCAAGGAAGGAAAGAAAAGACAGCTGCAGGATGGGAGTCACGTTTATCTCCCCAGCTTGCGAGAGTTTGTGATGCACTTCCCATCTTCTGCCTTGAGCACTCTTTTTCCACTCTGAAGCTGCTGTTTGCGTCCTCCATCGCAAAACCTCAAGGTAAAGAAGATTAGGAGCCACCCTGGTGTGTGCATCTTTCCAGTGAAGCCCATACTATTTAATTGAACGCAGCAGCTCAGACCGTTTGGGAGCAGCCCTGATTTCAGGCGCCTCCAGTCTGACCTCGGAAATCTGAGTCAGATTGTTAATCCTGGCTTTATTCCTGTTTAGCAAAACAGACCCCTCGAGATTAATTGTTCATCTGCTCCCAAACATTGCGGGATTGGTGACCAGTTAAATCTCCTGGCTCTGCAGACATGGGGATAAATGAACAGAGATAAATGAAGTCTGGGCTGCATATGCCCTAATTGGATTGCATTTGCTTCTTACACTCTCGGTCCTGGCCCAGACAAGAACTAAATCCACTCGATTTCATAGCTGGGGAGGGTTGTAGGAACAACAGTGCAACCAGAATGAACAAATCCAAGCAATAAGCCAATTAACTTAAATTGAGCAGTGGGTGGTTGTGGGAGGTGATTACAAGAGCAGATTGTTTATCTGTTCTGGCCAGGAGAAGCTGAAAACAGAGCTGTTTGGTACATCTCAGTGACCTGCTGAGAGAGCTTTACGATTTCCAGCTGCAGCTTAAGGTTCCTACTGCAAGGTTTGGTCCAGTGGCTCCAGTTGAGGGCTTCTGTCCTTGTTTCAGGACTTAACACATCTTGCTTCATCCATGGAAAAGAGGAGGTGACCTGGGCCTTGGAAGTCTATCTGAAACCTGACTTGGATCTGAGCCACCTTAAGTGCAGTCTCCTAAATTCTCATTGCAATTCTGGGGAGTACGTGGGCCTGCAGAACTCTTTGGAAGGGGTGTCCTTAAGGCACTCCTGCGTTCTTCTGGGCTTTTAGTTAATCTGGCACTATGAGCTGCTTAAACACGTGGCAGGGAGAGTTGGGGCTAGCCCAAATATTCTTGAAAACAATGTCTCTTGGACTGGTGCAAGGCTTGACCCACCCATGGCTGTAGCCAGCCCGAGAGGCTAATTCAGCATGTCCCTGCGTGTCAGGCACGCTGCTGGCCTCTGGCGTTGGTTTTGCTGGTAACTGTGAGCACTGGCTGAGAAACAGCTGCAGGTTTGTTCTCAGCCCTGCTGCCTGTTGTTTTTACTCTGCAGTTGGAAAAAATGACTGTCCTGGGTGGTGTCTCTTCCAAAATCAAGGAGGAGTGCTGGATTGATGATTTGGTCCTTGCTTTGACAGTGAATGTTTGTACGAACATCTTTAAAATGGGCACTGGTGCTACCTTTTAGAGTTAGTGGGCGATGGTCAGGGGGTTTTGAGTGATAAAGGTGGGGGAAGGGAAGCCTCTAAGCGGGCAGGACAAGCTGCTACATAACAATCAGAGGAGTTTGAGTGCAGAGAGGGGAAATCTAGGTGAATTCAGATTAATTTCTTGCTAGCTTCCATCTGTGGTATAGCTTTATGCACACTTTTGTTGCCTTCTCTGACTTGCAGAGGCCGGAAGACAATGTGCAAGGGTGTCAAGGAGGAATACTGCTTCTCAGGCTTCTTACCTGTGGGATGCTAGGGACTGTGGGTAAATGGAACAGTTAAAAGTTTCCTGATGCTGGGCCACATCCCACCATCTGCTGTGAGCTGGGTCGTTAAATCATTCCTCTCAAATGAGCGATACTTGTGCAGAAAAGCAGCCTGTGAGTCGCTCATTATTTCCTTCAAGGCACTAACCAGCACCCAATCAGTGTTGCTGATGCAGCATCTGAACTTGCTGGGTGGTGGGTCAGCCGCTAGCATCAAGACGACAGCTAGAATGTTATTCCTCTAAACAGAACACAATGTCCTCATGGAGAACACTGGATAAAACAAGTCCCATAAAGGAACCGGAGGGAGCTCCTCTCACATGCCACATTTTCAAGTTTGTGTCTGTGTTTTTCCCTGTTCTGCAGGAGAACTTCCAGTCTGTCTATAACTGGCAGTATATCCACTGCCTGTATTTCTGGTGTCGAGTTCTCAGCACAATCTATCCCAGTGAGGTCATGGAGCCATTGATCTATCCTTTGACGCAAGTCATCATTGGCTGTATAAAGTAAGTAGGATTTGTTGTTGTTGTTGTCTTTTAGCTCTACTTTTTTCTCTTGCTTGATGTGGCAGAGCAGTTGCTAAGGGGTGTTACTGTAAAGTGATTTGGATTTAACCTTGTGCTGTAAGGAAACATGAGAGCTGCTTTTGATTGAAGTATTCCAGCCGAAGATGTGTTGTGAGCACCCTTATGTTTAGGTGGTGAGAAAATTGTGATGCAGGTTGTTCTTTCCTAGGCTAAATTCTCTGTATAAGAGAGGTTGCAGTCTGAATAGCCTGAAGAGATAATTCTCCTGCTTGTACAAGGTGGTGAGGAAAAATGCACTGACTCACCTCAGGACCTACAGTGCCACAGTACAGAACCAAGTCCTCATCTCTAGCTCTGTAAATACAGTTAAAGATGCATTTTTTGGTGTGTATTTGTTAGAATTTGAAGAACACGGACACATCATTTTTAGTACGTCTGCTGAGAATTTCTGTCTCTCTTTCCATCAGTTTATATAAGAAATTTTTGTGCTTTGAAACGGCTGCTAATAATGAGCATTGAGGGAATTTCTGAATCTCTGGTGATCTCTGCAATCCTGTTAGCTCTGTTAACCAGATTCTCAGCTTTAAAGCACCACCCGCCTGGTCTTGAAAAACTCCCAAGTGGTGATGAAGATAAGCAGATTTAAAGGATCGTTAGAGTGTGCATCCATCCCTCTTCCCATCCCCCATGCGCACAGGCTGCTTCCCACTGCTGTTGTGAAGCTTTAGTTGTCCTGTGGACTAATCCAAGCAGTTTTGTACCTGTCCAGGCAGATAAATCAACTGTCTCGGGCCAAGGAAAGGTGAGTCTCAGCAAGAGCTGCAAATAATTTGTTGGCATCTGTGATGGATGGGGCAGTTTGGCTTGAAGTGCAGTTACTCTCTGACAAGGCTTTAAAGATTTTGGAGCCCAACAGATGGGTTCTAGGGTGGGGAAAATAGAAATAGATCTCACCCTGGCTTCCTGACTGAGCCAAGCCAGTGTCCAGGATATCAGAAGGGGATGGGTATCTTAGCAGATGTGGGAATGAAGTGGCTCCCTGGGCTTCAGTCTATGGCCAGGATCCCTGGTAGCCCTTTCCTGGGTGTAGGCAGCCCCTTCTCAGGGTTGGTGGCTGTGCTGTCCAAACCGACTAGTGAGAGTCACCTCTGCCACATCCCTGGGTGTGGACACGTCTGTAGCAACTGAGTGTTAGGAAGAACTTGGATTGTTCCTATCTGAGGGGAGAGGATGAAAGAATCTAGCCTGTAGGTCAAGGGGTTTTTGTGCTTCATAGACCATTTTATGGATTCCTGGAAGGCCCATTTAGGGCTGTGATCTGCCTGGAGGCTGCTCAGTGTCTGACTGCTGCCAGCAGAGTTTGAGCTTTGAGAGCTTTCTGATCAGATGGTGTGGTAGGATGTGGTGTCACATCTGCAGTACCATCTTCTGCTCCTGATGTGGTGGTGTGCTCTGGCACACGTCTGGAGGGTGGTGGTGCTGGGAGAAGACCTCCCTTTCCCAATGCCTTCAGGACCGGGAGGTGGCGCCGGGCTCCAGCGCAAGGGCACTGAGCTGGGTGTCTGTCTGTCCATCTGTCTGTCTGTTGTGGGACACAGTCAGCTCCACAGGCCACCTTGGCCTCTTATGTGAGGAGAATGGGGAGGAAACATCATCCTCCACAGGCTTTTTGCTCTAGGGAGAGACCAGGGCAGAACTTGGAAAATGATTAAACAAGGTCTCACAAACAGCTGAAGGTTGTAGTGTAGGTATTGCAGAGATCACAGAATGTGGAGGAGATTATTTCCCTCTTCCCTTCTCTGTAGTCCATAAATTCCTCCTTTTGATCTGTGTGCTTGCATTCAACTGAGTTCATGGTTGTTTTTTGTGCAGCAGAATTATTGAAGAAGCTTCTGTTCTGTTACACGTTTTCCTCTCATCCCATAAAGTGTTTTTCTCTCCATGTCTGTTTGCATTTCTGCCTTACTCCCACTCTAAGCTATAAAAATGAAATTCCTCCCTGAGTTATAGTTAACAGGCACCAAAAGTCTTCATTTAAGTGTTGGGTTCTGGCCTCTCAGCACATACAGGGCAGAAAGCAGGTACAGCCTCCTCCATGGAGAAGCAATCACAGCCTTGGTGTCCCTGAGCAGCTTCCCTTGGTGACCTGTCCTGGTGGGGTGAAGGCTGATGTTGAAAGAAGGTTTCTGTGTCCTCTCTAGCCAGAGAAAGATTGTGGTTGCTCAGGAGTAGAAAAGGAAGATCTGTAGTGAGTAAAAAGAAGCCTTGAGAAACCTTTAGGCTGTTCTCCTGTGGCCTGGCTGCGTGGGAGAAGTACAGCACAGGTTCCAAGAGGTCAGGATGGTAAGACGCTAGAGAGCACTCTCTGCTGAGATGAGATGTGAGTCAGTTTGAACCTCCCGGATGCACTAGGACCTTCCTCAGCAGCGCTGGGACCTGGCTCTGTTTTGTATTCCCTGTGCATCCAACTATCAGGACGTTGAGCAGATTGTTGCGCTGCTGCGCACTCTAAAATTAATGATCTTGGTTTACAGTAAATCTATACACTTAACAGGTTTATTCCTTGATCAATTAATTCCTGAGAATGGCTTTCGTCATCTCTAGTGGTGCTAGATCAGGGGTGCAAAGTAGATTTATTTCTGTAATGGATCCAGTGATAATTATTTCACTATTTGGAGGGGGGGATGTAGGTGATTTGTGGTGTCTGGTCAAGCTTTTTTTTTTTCTCTCCTGGATTGCTCAGAAAGCTCTTTGGGGAGGGGTTCATTTATCAGACTTGAGCCTGTTGTCTGGGAACTGTGTTTAAAATTAATAAATAAATCTTTGTTAATGCTGGAGGCATCTATGTCTTCAAGTACAGCATGAGAGGTTTCTCGAGTGGCCCAGTACTGAGGTCTAGTATCTTTTAGGCATAGCTCTGCATTCTCCCCTCTCCTCCTGGCTTACATGATGCTGGGGGAGCTGACCCTGCTCAGTCCCAGCCTTACAAAGGGATTTGATTCTACTTCTTTGCTATACCTGAGTGCGTAATGGTTTGAAGCACGGGTCAGAGAGTCTGGCCTCTTCCCCCTCCATGCTGGTTGCTGGCTGCTCAAATGTACATGTTGCCTCTCTGAAGGAGATGGGAATAGCTCGGGTGCTCCTCTGGATTGGACAGGACTGAAGAGATTTCCCTGGGAGAGGTCACTCTCATTCCCACTCTGTCCTTTGTGATATGCGGATTGTTGCTAGTCCAGCTCCGTCTGCCTCGGTGATGTTCCACACGCAGAGGGTCACTGTTCAGGTAATGGCATGAACTTTGTGGGTACACAGCATGAGAGATGAAAGTGTTGAATGTGACCAATCAGTGATAAACTTCATCTGCAGAGCTCTCGTCTTATAGCACGTTCTCCCACCAAAAACTGGAGACATGGTTGCAGGAATTTGAGTAGTAGTATTACAGCTTTAACATGTGTGAATTGTATTTCCAACTGTGGTATAGCTTCAGCAGCTCAACCAGTTTGCTGTGCAGTCCTAAGGCTGCCTTTTGTGGAGTAGGAAAGGCTCTCAAGTATCGCTGAAGCTGCAGTTCCTGTATCAACTTGGCCTAATAGCCTTTCTTCTTTTTTCCTCTAGGCTGGTACCAACATCTCGTTTCTACCCCCTGCGTATGCACTGCATCCGTGCGCTTACACTGTTGTCTGAGAACACCAGGACCTTCATCCCAGTGCTGCCATTTATCCTGGAGGTTAGTTGGTTCCTGCTGACCTAGCCGTGGCTGATGCCCACTATCGAACAAGCGCACTCGCTTACTAAACCCACCAGCAGCTCCCAAGATTGCCCTGTTTGCTTAGTCCCTAAAATCCCTGGCAAACAGTGTCAGACAGAATGTATTGTTAGCTTAGCAAATAGGATTAAACTTTTATTGGCCTGTGAGCAGAGAGTATCTGAGATCAGCTGGGTGCAAATACACATTCCTAGATGGTTTAACTGATGCAGCTGGAGTAGGCAAAGAGTTTGCCAAAGAAGAGGTTCCGTGGCTCAGCTGGCTGCAGCAACTCCCCAAGCTGTTGTTACTTGATCCTGCCAGTGTGTTAGTATCTTAGCAAAATGAAGAGTTTCTCCTAAGTGCAAACAAAAGGAAGTAGAAGGAAAAAGCCATTCAAGAATCAATGTAGGAAAAAATCTCCATGAATGCAACCTGGCAAAATGTGCTATGTTTGGTGAAATACTGGTGTGAGGAGACCATCCAGCTTTCCCACCTATCAGATGCCTGACATCTCCTCACACAGGTCTTTGGGTAGCACAGAAGCGGTGCAGCCAGATTTCCCTGAAGAAGCATGAGCGAGGCAGGGTGAGGAGTGCAGAACCCCAGTAGGTCAGCATGAAGCTGGGCACTGAAGGAGGAGGAGGAGGGAGGGAAACTTCTATAATGAATGACCTGAGTCAGCCGAGCTTGTTCCTAATGAAGTTCTGTTGAAGCAAAGGTTTTTGTGGTTTTGTGTTGTTATAAACGTCCTTTGCAAACCACATCCTCAGAGCCTGCGGAAGACAGCGATGTTTATAAATCGCCTCCTGCTCTTCTGCTGCTCTGTGGCCCTGGCCTGTGTGGCTTTGCCCTTTGCCTGCTTCCTTCCTCTTCTTCATGCGTATTTGAAATTCTGCCAACCAGATTGAGTGATAGAGGCATCTCCACTCTGGGTGAGTGGAGCCTGGGGTGAGGATGGTTTCTCTGCTTTTCAATGTTTAGTTCTGAGAGATAAAAGTCATTTTCACCTTGGGGCCTTCCACCCTACTTTGCATTCTGGTCCCAACACCTTGGCTCTAATCTGTGTCGGGCCCCAGCCAGACGTTACCGCACTGCACACTGAGCTTCCTCCCAGCTTCCACGAGCCCCCAACCGCATCCGATCCCGCTGTGTTTGTGAGGCACTCCCTGGCTTAGCTTGTCCAGGTGTTGGTGGCAAGGGAGAGATGGGGGCAGGGTAAATGTCTGCATGTGCATTTCTTGCATGCTCTTTCACATGAAAAATATTGTTTTAACTTCTGCAACCCAAGGTGGCTGGCATGATGTTAAACTCCCAGTCTCCCTGCAGCTATCAGCCTTTCCCTTCTTCCTATCTCTAGCAGAGTATCCCTCAGATATTCTGTGGAGTTCCCAAGAACATTCAGGGCTATTCCCTTTGTGCTTCTAACTCTTTTCAACTTCCTCCTCCCCGTTACAGAGGTATCTGAACATTTTTACAGCCGTTAGCATCTCCACAAGCTGTCTTCAGGCAGGAGATATTCCAGCTGTACAGACAAGATGGTAGGAAGCTTTAGCACACAGAGGGCAAGTGACCTGCCCCAAGTCCCAAGGTGGCTGTGATGATGCTGGGAGGAGAACCTGCGTTTGGATGCCCAGCCATAGTGCTTTAACTGTGAGCCTGTTCCTACCAGCTCAGAAATTCAACAGTGACTTAGTCAATAGACGTTAGTTCCATTCCACACCATGTCATGAAACAACATCCACTGTAAACCCACTATCCAAACCATCATGGGATGGAAGGATCTGCTCGGTGTGTTGGTACTGAGCAGGAGTAGGCTTGAGGGGCACGACTGGGTGTGGGAGAGCAAAATGAAGCCTTTCCAGGGTAAGGGGTGCTCCATTTTATGTTGCTGTGTCTGTCACTGTTGCAGCCAAATCCAAGTGCAGTAAAAGAATGACTGTGGTGTTTGTGACCCTGTGTTTATGCACTGTCTGGAGAGGGCTTTGCATGGCCTCGGAGTGTAGATTCTGTAAAGATCCTGTGTCCGAAGTGACCGTGTAACTGTTTCACTTCCCCCTCTCCACCGAGGAAGCCCAACCTTGCTACCTTATCTCAAGCCCAGTTGCTGCCACGCTTTTGAGAGCCAGCAGATTGAATGTGCAATTCCCATAGGCACAGGAATTCCCCCAGCCCCTGCCAGTAGAAGCCAGAGCTGGCTGCTTGATGCATCTTGACGAGGGCTGATGCTCCCCAGCGTGGGCATCCAGTGCTGTCTCCTCTCTGACTCGACTTTCCAGGATGGAGCAAACTAAGCAGCTTGCTGAAATTACATCTTAGGTAGGAGGAGGTTGCTTAGGAGAGAGTGTAAAGCAGGGAGGCTTTTATTTTTGTAGTGTTACTCCCCTTGAAGGGCCTGTGAGATCCCAGGTGTTGGGTTTTGTTTCTTTATAACTTCAGTTACGGTGTGGCAAGCACCAGTTTCTACAGCTCATCTGGTGGAAGGCAGGTGTGGATAAACAAGGTGGAAATCTCCCCATAGGCAGACTTCTTATGCTATTGCAAAACTGGCTTCCCCTGTGGAGGGGTGGGGAGAGGAGGTGAACCCTGTCATGCTTAGGAAGACATGAGTTTTTCACTTTGACACTGAAATGACTTGAGTCTTGCTTTGGAGAAAGTCCCCAGGGGCTTGGAATGGGCAGTGGCTTGTGTCAGAGGAAATCAGCTGATGTGAAGATTATAGGTGGAGAATTGATGATGCTGGACATGGTCGCACATTTAAGCACAGATCTAAAATGCGCTTTCTACAAGACATGAGCTCCTTGCCTCCTTTACACAGAGAGGAAAAACTGGAACTAAGCTGCATCATTGCACCAACGGAAGACATGTCTTTCCTTTTCCTCCCTCCACTACTATATTGCAGCTCTTAAATTCTGGATCACAGCCCTGCAGGTGCCAGGGGTTGAGTGAAAATCATGCCTGACCAGTCTAATAGACATGAGCTGATTGGCTCGGTGGATGAGGAGACAGCAGTGGATGTTTTTTATCTTTTTTGGATACCATCTCCCATAGCTTCCTCACAGAGAAGCTGGTGGAATTGCAGACTAGATGAACAGACTGTGAGGCATATTGACAACTGACTGAGAGTCACTGAACCCTAGCATAGGTTGCTCAGGAAGGTTGTGGAGTCTCCATCTGTGGAGATACTCAGAAGCAATCTGGACATTGTCCTGGGCAGCTGGCTTGAGGTGGCCATGCTTAAGCAGGGCAGGTTGGACAAGCTGATCTCCAAAGCTCACTTTCAATCTCAACCATTCTGTGAATAAAGAGGTTGAGGCCAGATTTTTTCCCCTCTGTGGCACTTAATGACAAGATGAGAGGCAGTATGCAGAAAAGGAAATAGAGGAGATCCCACTTAAGCACTTTGAAAACAAAACAACAGTTTTTATATGGTGTCTAGAACAGGTTGCCTAGATAAATAGTGGAGTGTCTGTCCTTGGAGATACTCAAAATCTGGACATGGCACTGAGCAACTTACTCTAGTTGATCCTGCTAGATGACTTCCAGAAGCCCCTTCCAACCATAACTGTTTGTGAGTGCTTCGAGCTGGCTTCTGCAGAAAGCTGGGCAGCTTCTCTGAACTGGGCAGCAATCAGGCTCTGCCTGTGTGCTTCAGCTGGGCTCCCAGCGCTCCCCTCGGTGGAGCGGGAGCTGACCCACAGCCCTTCAGGAAAGCTGCAGGCAGCCCCCGCAAAGCGCCGGGTCCCTGCTGGGAGCTGGCCTGGGGCCGCCGGCTTTGGGGTGATCAAAGCAGATGCCGGGAGGCTTTTGCTAGAGCTTGAGAGAAAGAAGCTGGGGGTGGATGGGGTGATGCAGCGGGAGGGGCTGTGGCTGCACAGTTGGTTTTCTGGTTTGCACGCTGGCAGTGTAAGCGGTGTGTCTGAGCATCCTTCCCACTAGCCACGTGGAAATCGTCTGTGAGCTTGGGTTTGCCAAAAATCCTTCTCCTTCCTGCCTCTGTTGCCCTGTCCTCTGTCTGCTAGTGGTTATCGCTTAAACCAAATTGTTGGCTTTTGATATTTTCTGGCCCTGTAGTCCCTCATTATCACCTTTCCACCCTGCCTCAGGATTCCTAGACGTCACCCTTTCCTTAAGTCTGACTGTTGGCTGATTGTTCTGCACAGTCCTGAGATGAGAACTACATTTCCTCCCCTTCCCGCCTCCCTGGCAGCTCCTGGGAGAGTTTCAAAACCCCTGCTTGCATTTCCCCGCTTGCCTAGTGGCATGTTGGGATCCCACAGCGCCTGACGCCTTTCACTTTAATGCGTCTGACCTCAGGGATCAATACTCCTCTTTTGGCCAAAGAAATAACCGTGCATAACGAGGTTTATAGCATCGATTCCCTAGGCTAGGGCTCTTTGTTTTCACAAGCCACCAAGCTTGTCCCTCCCTTCCAAATAACCTGGATTGACAAATAAAATGTAAAAAAATCAATAGTCGTCTCCATGCTTTTCTGGCCCAGGGGCATCCATGTGACCTGAACTCCCTCCTTCCCCTCCTCACCTCAGCCTCTGGCAATCAGTGTGCTTGGTCCCCACATTGCTGGGCTGGTTGGCGTCTGATGATGAATGTGTGGCTGCTGCAGAGAGGGAATAGAAATTATTTCCTGCTCAGGAGTGTGATTTAAAAGGTTTGGGGACAGGGAGAGGAGCTGTCAGCTGCTTTTGAGGTGCTCCCAAAGTATGGGTGGGCAGGATATGCTCCTTATCAGCCCCCCTCAGTGGCTGTCATCAGATACACAAATTAGTTTTAATTTTTTTCAAAATGAAATCCCATTACTAGTGAGCATGTCCCTTGACTGCCACTTGTAATCCTCCCATGGAAGCCTCTGGGAATCTGCTCTGGATCACGCCATTTTTGCAGTTCCTTCTCCTGAGCACAGCACCTAGGAGGCTGGGAAAGGACATATTTGTGGTGTTGCTCATTTTAGAAAGCTTTTGCTCCTTCCTGTATCACACCTTTGGAGGAAGAGCAGCACAGCACACAGGCATGGGGGATGGTCAGCCCTGCTGCCCGCCCAGACCAGAAGGGAGCATTATCATTAAAGAAGCTCGGAAAACACAAACGGAAGGGTGCAGGTCTGCATTTTGATGTTACAGACTAGTCTACTGGGCATCCAGCTGTACCCTGCAGCTTGCGTGTGCTCATTTTGATGAGCAGGGTGCACGGTCTCCTCTCAAACTCTGGAAAGGGGCCCAGTTTTGTTCCTGTGTCCCTTGCTATAAAATGAAATGTGTCTGTGGAGAATGATATGCACTTACTCAAAGGCTGTTTGGTTACAGTTGGTGCAAGGAATGTTATGGGAAGTGTGTTAGAATAGAAACCTTGCCTGGCAAGGGGTGTTTGTGAAAAGCACTCAGTGGTCTCTGCTTTCTGGGGCAATTGTTTTAGCAACAATAAAATGAATTTGGTGTCAGCAACGTTTAATCTTGCTGTTGTAAATCTTCTTGCCTTAAGGGGCAGCCTGAAGTACATTCAAGCTTTGTAGTATGGTCTTTCTGACCATTAGAAGCGTGAGTCTGAGGGACAAACCGCTAGTTTCTTATGCTGTTGCTTGTGTTGGTTTCTTTTTATGTCATGCTTATGTGGCATCTTTCACACTCAGATCTCTAAAGCTTCAAGTGTGGTTGGTGTTTGCTCCCTAACCATCCCTTGCTAAAGGTATTTAAGAAAGCTGTAGGACAGCAATCAGAACAGGCAAGCAGGAATCAGGATTTCTGGATTGTCTTCTCAGCTCTGCCACCAACTGCATGATCTTAGTTGAGTCATTTGGTGTCTGTTGTGTTTTGCGGTGTGATCATCTTTACACTGTTTTTTCCATTGTAGGTTTTCCAACAAGTGGATTTCAACAAGAGGCCAGGACGTATAAGTGCTAAGCCTATAAACTTTGCAGTGATCTTGAAGCTCTCTAATGCCAACCTGCAGGAGAAGGCCTTCCGAGTAAGTGGAACCCCAGCAACCAACAGTGCACAGCTTCTCTGTAAACAGCAGAGTTGTCCCAGCAATGTGCTTTGTGTTCCTGTCCCGTAAGGCTGGAGATTCATTTCCCAGTCTGGGTGCTGTAGGGTTTAGATCTATCTGATATCTCTGTTTCTGCTCCCCCTACCCAGGATGGACTCATTGAGCAGCTCTATGACCTGCTGCTTGAGTATCTCCATTGCCAAGCCTACAGCATTGGGTTCCCAGAGTTGGTTCTCCCCACTGTCATTCAGGTAAGGTGTAAAACGCTTCTTGGTCGTGCCATGAATGTGCACAGAGCAGGATAAAGTTGTTTAAGCTAACAGTGAACTCAGGATGGTCCTCACAGAGTGAGGGGAAAGCCATTTATCTTTCCTTAATTATAGTTTTTCTTTGCATTTTGTGGGATTCTTGGGGAGGAACAGGTTAGGAGGCTGAAGGTAGAGCAAAGTGGCTGTGGCGTTAGCCAGGCTTTGGAGAGCCAAAGTGGAACAGAGGGCTGAAAACTTTTGGTTTTGACTAGTGAACACAGATGAGTTCTTGAAGATTTGGAGTTATCTGAATTGCTGCACTGCCTCAGAGCAGGACCTGTACTCTGTGAGCCCACACTTTTCTTTGCCTTATGGCCTCCCTCAAGTGCTTTCCACAAGATGGCAATCTTCCCTCCTTTCACAATGTCTCCATCAACTGGGGCACTTTCTCCCCAGGACCCTCCATAAAAACAGTACAGTTCTCGTCTCCGTCCTTCCTCCTTGCTGCACCTAAAAGCAGTGCTGCAAAGTGGTCTCCTTTGCCTCTCCTCTCGCCTTCCACGGTGCAGAGTGGTCTTCCCAGCCACTTCGTGTTTACTTATTTAATTGTCTGCCATAAGACTGCCCGTGAATGCTGCACATCTGGATGTATTGTGCATAATCATAGAATTGTTCTGGTTGGATGAGACCTTTAAGATCTTCAAGTCCAACCATTAACCCAGCACTGGCAGGTCACCACTAAGCCATGTCTCTCAGCACCACATCTCCACAGCTTTTCAGTCGCTCCAGGCGTGGGGACTTTAGCACTTCCCTGGGCAGCCTGGGCTTGAATTTCTCTGGGGAAGAAATTTTTCCTAATGTACAACCTAAACCTCCCCAACGCAACTTGAGGCTTTGTCCTCTTGTCCTATCACTTCTTCCTTGGGAGAAGACCCCAACCACTGCCTGGCTCCAACCTCCTTTCAGGGAGTTGTTGAGCATGAGAAGGTCTCTCCTGAGCCTTTTCTCCAGGCCCAACAACCCCAGGTCCCTCAGCCGCTTCTCACAAGAACTGTGCTCTGGACCCATCCCAGCCTTGTTGCCCTTCTCTGGACACACTCCAGCCCCTCGGTGTCCTTCTTGTAGTAAGGGGCCCAAAACTGACCCCAGGATTCAAGAATCCTTCGCTAATATGTTGTTAGCTGGGAGGCTTCAGTCTTAAATGAGAATACTTTTAACTCCCAAGCGGCAGCTGCCGTATCCTCCATGGGGACACAGACCTCTGCTGTGCCTTGCTGTCTCCTGGAGACTATGTCTGCACACCTTGTTGCTGTGGTGCTTCTGGTTGACGTGGGCAGCGTCTGGGTTGGGACCTACGGGCTGCTTGGGAGGCACATCTCCTTGTTGCCGCTGTGTGTAACAGGCTGGCGTCTGTCAGGCGCATGGCTGCTGGTCCCCGCAGCCTGGCACGGGCCGTTGCCTCGCTGGCAGTAGGCTGCCTTGGCTAATGTGAGCTGACAGGCTCTCTGTGCTAGGAGAGCAGCTCCCGTGCTTGCTCTCGCTCTGCGTGCCGCTTACTTCTCGGCAGCGAACAAAGCCCTTTCCTCTCAGCCAGCAGCTGTTGAGAGCATCGGAGCTGTCAGAGCCGATGTTCTAGCTGGAATGAACAACGGCTGACGGCCCTCTGGCACCACGCGCCCTGCGGCTTCCAAACACACCCTGGGACCAGCCTGTGTTTCTGCAGAGAATTAATGCTATCGGATTCCTCTTTGGCTGCCTCTAACCACAGCCTTGTGGCGTCTGCTGGGCTGGGGTGCTGAGGTTAGCTTCCCAAAATCTCAGAGTCTTCGGGAAAGTGTCGGGGGCAGGCTTTTCTCCTGGAATGGTTCCAGTTAACTGTAAAAATCCATCTGTCCTGATTCTTCCTCCCCAATGAGCTCACGCTTCTCTCAGTGCCATGTCGTGGGGGCTGTGTTCCAGCTGGCAAGGGCTGCGTTCCTCATCTTATGGTCAGCGGCTTTGGGAGAAGCTCAGCTGAACTGCCTTCAAACTGAACTTTAAAACCTCCTTGCCTGGAAGGCAGGAAGCGTCCCGGCAGATCAAAGGAAAGGAGAACTAGTTGGGTCAGGAGACCTTTCCAAGGCTTCTGTTCTGCCCAGCTGCTGGGACAGCCCCGTGGCGGTCACTGCCTCCACAAGCTGGTGAGGAGCTCAGAGTGCAGAGCCTCTGTGTCTGGATGCTTGGAAGAGATTGACTCTTCCCTGCTCTAGAGCCCTGACAGCATTACAGAGCAGAGCTGGGAGGTTAAAACTGGGTGGGTGGTGGTAAAGGGTGGGTGCTGCTGGGGGGAGGCAGGAGATGGCATGATCTAGGCATGCCTTGCAGGTAGACAGAAGGGCAGGAGGTGCTGGTTTGCCTTGCCAGCAGCCACTCCTGCTGCTGCTCGCTCTCTGTCCCCCGTTGAATTGGGAACTGGGCTTGATTTGGATTCCCTGCAACACACGCCCAGCTGCTTTGGATCATTTCTAGTTCCCTGCGTCGTTTACTGTAAGAGGAGCCGGGGTTTTGCTGTGGTCCCTGCTGGTATAAACCATTGGTGTCTAAGGCCGGCAGTTGGACTGAATCAATCCCGCTAATCACATCTTAGCTAGGAACCGATGTGATGTTAACGACATCTATGCACACACACACATACACGTGTGTGTTCTGATTGCTTTTATTCTGAAAAGATACAGTCGTTGTATTTGGCAGAGTGGAAAAAGGCACACACAGAGTCCTTTTCTCTCTCCTCTGTCTTTTACCTTCTCGCCTGTGTTCCCTGCCTCTTAACACAGCACTGAGATCTCATTACGTTTCGTTAATATCTGTGGCAGATAGCGGTGGGACTGTGAGGGATTGCAGGGGTAGGAGAGAGGAGGGGGGAAGAAGAAATGAGGCATACGGCTGTGCGAGCGAGCACACACCACCAAACTGCTCAGATAGAGCCTGAGATTTTGCAGGATTTCTGGTGACACTTGTGCAACGAAAGAAAAATGATAATGTATGTGGCAGCGGATGAAATGGATCTGGGGCTGCAGCTGTGGGGATCAAGTGAGATAAATCGAATGACAAATGCATGTCTCAGTGGAGATAAATATGCAGCACCTATAAAAAATAAATGTTTTAAAAAGGGGGGTGAGAGTAGGACAGGCTTCGCCAGCAGAAGAATGGTTTTGCTGATGGTTTCTTTGCACTTGTCTGATGGGCTGTGTACTCAGCGGAAGGTGGGGAACGTGTTCGTTTTAACTCCCGTTTTTATGAGTGGGATGTATGATGGCAGGTGGGTGTGTGCTGGGGATAAAGGGACAAGAGAAGCCCCTATTGCTAGGTAATGGGGGATGTTCTCCATGTGTGCAGCACCAGCAGCAATATACCCATCAGGAGAGCAGCGTCCTGACACAGAGGGGCTAGGTGTGACCATCACCTCTTGATTAACATTTAATACCTGCCCACGTGGCATGTAAGATCAAGCCAGCATGGAGGCTTGATGGGAGGGAGACATCTTCTTCCTTCCTCCAGCTCTGTATTTTGAAGCAGAACATTTAAAGCCCTAAGTAGAGAAGGCTGTACTGTATTTGCTGATTAGAAACCCTTTATCTCTGTCATGATAGCATCTGCAGGTCCCAGTGGAGATGAAGGTTCCATTGTGGTTAACCATGTTCTTTTGCCTTGTTGGATCTCTTCCTCTAAATCAAGTGTCTGTGTTGTGTGTAAATATATAAATATATATATATATAGCTCTAGCAAAGAGCTTGGCCTGCAGAATTTGGGCAGCACTCCAGAGACTTTGTCTTGGAGTTGGTGAAAACTGTTAGCAGACAGTGCAGTAAACTGGAATTCAAGCCATGAGTCAGTCTGGACACCCCCATCTCTCTTTCTGTCATCAGGAGCGTCCTCTGCTGCCTCAGCTTTCGGTTTGGAGGTCAGTGCAGTGGTGGAGGCTGGTTTATATTGGGAGAGGAAGTCTTTGGTGAGGAGAAAAGAGGTTTGCTTGAGGACAAGGCTACTGAGATAAAGCAAACAACACAAAAACATGCTCTGTTTGCAGTGAAGTCTCATAGAGAGTATTGAAGGCACAGAGGAAGGGCAAGAGCAGGGTGAGTTGGATGGTCCTTGCCCTTTCAGGCAGCAGTAGAGTTTGTAGTTTCCTGCCAGACTATCTCTTGTCCTGAGGGTTACAAGTGTAAGGCCTTGGTCTAAAAGAAAGAATTATCTGGGCACACGCTGCACAAGTTGTCCACAGGGAGGGTTATTTTGTGATTTTTTGTGGTGGGAGTGTGGGTTTGCACCCTTGAAAAATCAGCGGTGCCAGTTTGAGTTGGGTTGATAGAGTCTACAGACATTTCCAAGCCATTTTTTAAGTCTCTTCTCAAACTCTGTCTTCAATCCCAGCTGTCAGTCTCATCCACAGCCTCGTGTTTGATATTCCCATTCTGCTATCAACTGGTGTTCTACAGTCTTAACCCACGGGCACCTTTTCCTATTGTAGTCCTGGCTCCCCTGTGCTTTTGGCCGTCTAGCATCCACAGGTATCCACTGTTATTCCTGGTTTCTGTGCATCTCGTTCACAGTCCCTCTTACTATTTGGCTGAGCAGGAGACAGTGGTGTTGTGACTATAACGGCAGCCAGGAGCCAAGCATAGACTTCTTTCCTGCTGGCTGCTGGAACTCCAGACACTTTTTTTTTCAGAAAGAAGTGGTGTTAAAGGGCACAAAGAGCTGTTCTTGAGCAAGGCCCCTGCACTGGATCGCATACAAACATCTGGCCTGTCACTGCCGCTCTTTGCATCCTCCCAGGCCAGGGTGACAAGACCCCTAGGGCTGAATATGGGTGATAGATGGGAGTACGGTATGAACTGAAGGGAAAGGACACCCCGTGCTGTCTGTCGCAGGGGGTGGGAAATGCTTTTTTGCTGATGGGATCTGTTTATGGAAACTATTACATTGCTTTCATTCTTCCTCTCCTTTTCCTCCTCCCAGCTAAAATCTTTCCTGAAGGAATGCAAGGTTGCCAACTACTGCAAGCCTATCCGGCAGCTCCTGGAGAAGCTGCAGGAAAATTCTGCCTACATCGCCAGCAGGCGTCAGAAAGCTGCCTTTGGCGTGGCCAGCAGGGAGTCTGTGGTGAGTCTGCTACTTCGATCTGGGCTTCCTGGAAAGACAGTCAGACTCCGGCTGCTGGGGTTGAGCGGGTGGCAGAGGGAGGAGGGGCAACGAGATCATGGAAATGGGAGCGTGTGGGGTGGGGCAGATGTTCACAAACAACTGAACTCAGCAGGGTTCTGATGCTGTAGCGGGCAAGACTCTGCAGCCAAGAGCTTCATGGAAAACACGGCCCATAAATTATAGGCTTCTATTATTTATAACACACACACATGCATGGAAGTGCCTTGCTTTGCTGGGCATCTCCTTTGCTGAGAAGTTTCTTGGTTTTCATCATCCCATTCCAGATACGAGGGTGCTGGTTTTTTCCCAGAGTGATAAGGGGAGTCTGCTGCCTCTGGAAGTCAGCAGCCTTTGCAAGCCTGATAGCAGGTGAACTGTGTGTGCTTGTCACTCTGTGCGAGATGAAGCAGTGAGTCTGACTCTTCCTTGCCTGGCAGGAGAGATGAAAATATCTCTGCCTACGTGGTAATTGATGGGTCAGAGTGGTCTCTCTGGCTACACAGTGTCATTGGAAAGTCTGAAGTTCTGCATCATTGAAAGCTTCACCTGTTGGCATGGAGCAGAAACTGGACATGGAGCAGAAGTTGCAGTGCACACTATTTGTCTTCAGACACTCAGGGGCAGGGACTACAGGAAAATTTACCCTTTGAAATCCTGACATATCAATGCCAGGACACAGCAGCACTATTCTGGGATTAAGGAGTTGGTGGAACTGGGTTTGAAGTGACTCAGTAGCATTTGATTCTTTAAATGCCATTCTGGGTTGGACTGTTTTGCTACAGGAGTGACGCTTCCCATCCGGAGCGAAGTGGTTTGGCTTTAGTTGTTCTGTGTTTTTTGCGGGCGATGCTGTGACCACCCACTCGCTGCAGCGGTGGAGATTTCAGCCTCCAGGGCTCTCCGTGAGACAGACGGGCTGGGGAAGGTCGTTGGCTAAATAGAAGAGGGTTTCCAACAACTGCCACTGTCTGCTTTTCCCAGCAGCTCTGGCTGCAGTCCCTTGTCTAAGAAGCAAATTATTATTTTAACATCTTGCTGCCTGCACATCTAGTTGCTGTTGGTGCACCTGCTTTCCCAGGGATGTCTGGGTGGCTGAGGAGCATCAGTCGGGCTCTGGAGGGGCAGCAGCAGGCAGCCTGCCTTGAGTGAGGGAGCTCGCCTAAGGGAAGCAGGCACCAGTTTGTTGAGCCTGTTTGGAGACAGCTCTTCTGCTGTTGAAGGGGATAGAGCAACAGTGTGAACTGCCTGGATTGCCTGTGCGATCGGTATTTTTGCACTGTGGTGTCTTGCAGGAGAAGGGAGACTTTCCTTTGGGATATCAGTGCTCCTGAGAGCAGAGGAAGCAGCCCACTCAGTAATTTCGTGGGGTGGAAGAGCTGTAGTGGCTTATCTTTTGTGCCCAGAGGGCAGGTTTGTGCCCAGGTGACCCTGTGTTTTCACCCTACACCTTTGCAAGCACTAGATTCCCAAAAGGGCCAAAGCTCCCACAGGGACTGGGCTTCCCAGAACGATTTAGAGTGTCCCTCAAAGCGTGGGTTGAGTTTGCCAGGCTGTCTCCAAGCTGTATGGGGCATTGGCACTTCCTGTGAGCAAACACTGCTAGAAGAGGAAAGAGAAGGAGGAGCGGGAGTGAAGGGGAGCTATTTGTGTGTGCCTCTTGCCAGCAAGAGCAATTGGAAGCAAATGCGCTCTGGTTTTCACATGCATCCATTAGTGCGTGCTCCACTGTAGGGAGCAAAGCCCAAATTTGGAGCTAATTCTTCCTTGCAGCACGCTGAAATGTGGCTTTCTTGGGGAGAATTACAGAGCAGTGGCATGCTTTAGGACGGTGGGGTTTACTTAAGGGTCTGTATCATATATTGTAAAGAAGAAACAGCTTGGGGATGGAACTTAGTGCTGTGGGGGGAAGCATGGTGGTGCAATGTTTAACTTGATGTGGAGGGATCCCTCCTGACATCCCAGGATCTGTAGAGCGGAGGGATAGGCACAGCAGATGTGTCCAGCCTCCTCCTTCCACCTTAAGACTGAGAAATTTAATTGTCTTTTGTGTAAGAAGCAGGTTAATAGGACAAGAGGAAATGTCCTCAAGTTGCACCAGGGGAGGCTTAGGTTGGATATTGGGAAAAATTTCTTCCCCAAAAGGGTTGCCAAGCCTTGGGCCAGGCTGCCCAGGGCAGTGGTGGAGTCCCCACTCCTGGAGGGGTTTCAAAGCCGTGGAGATGCTCAGGGACATGGTTTGGTGGTGACCTGGCAGCGCTGGGGGAACAGTTGGACTTGATGATCTTAAAGGTCTCTTCCAACCATAACGATTCTATGATTCTAATATTTGAGAGTCAGTGTTTTTTTGAGAGTACAATGCTAATAGGTTACTATCAATTAAGGTATTTGTGAGGGGAGCCAAAAGATGCAGACCCTGCAGCTGAAGTTGAATTCAGATGTATAAAGTGCAGCTCTGTAGGTGCATCTGCACTCGTGTGGGCCCTGGGCTGACGGGAAAACGCGAGGAAGGAGAAGGCCCCGCCATGCATGCTGGGCTGGGTTCCTGCTCCGCAGCTCCCAGTCACACCTTTGCACTGGGCTGGGAACCTTTGTGTAAGAGCGGTGCAGCCCGGCAGGATGTCACGCCTAATGACATGTGAA
Organism: Coracias cyanogaster; assembly: GCA_033124195.1. Classification (NCBI taxonomy): domain Eukaryota; kingdom Metazoa; phylum Chordata; class Aves; order Coraciiformes; family Coraciidae; genus Coracias; species Coracias cyanogaster. The sequence goes on along the minus strand of JAVSBS010005633.1, from coordinate 15,801 downwards.
GTGATGGAAAGCGTTGCCTCACTTCCATGGGATTTCCAGATCTTGGTGCATTCAGCCCCATCTTGCATTTCAGACGGGAGTTTTCCTGGAGGGTGGGTGATGATCTTTGGTAGGTTTGTATAGGTGCTGGCGCTGTGGGCATGATCTGTGCGGGGTGTTTCCTGACAGCGCAGTGGTGCAAAGGTGCTAATAGAAGGAGAGTTGCAAATGGTTAAAGGGGTGTGATGGCATCTGCTCCCTCGACATTCCCATTGAGGTGTTCTGACTAGAAAGATGGGCATGTTTTAGAATCACAGAATTGTTTTGGTTGGAAGAAACCTTTGAGATCATCAAGTCCAACCGCTCCCCCAGCACTGCCAGGGCACCACTAACCCATGTCCCTCAGCACCACATCTCCACGGCTTGGAAACCCCTC
>JAVSBS010005633.1:0-15286 GCA_033124195.1 Coracias cyanogaster | reverse complement strand
GGTTGCCCCTTTCTTCTTGACCCCCAGCCCTCATCTATTGATCCACATTCATTAGATCCCCTCTCAGGCTTCTCTTCTCCAGACTAACCAGCCCCAGGTCTCTCAACCTTTCCTCATCAGGCAGGTGTTCCAGTCCCCTCATCATCCTCACAGCCTCCGCTGGACTCTCTCCAGTAGATCTGTCCCTCTTGAACTGGGGAGCCCAGAACTGAAGGCAGGACTCCAGGTGAGGCCTCACCAGGGCAGAGCAGAGGGGCAGGAGGACCTTCCTTAAATTCAATATCCTTAAATATCCTCCCTTAATTTAAAGTATCATCCAAGTGTATATATATATAAAGTATATCCAAGAATATTATAAAGTATACCTGAGAACATGATGTATATCCACAAGTGATTCTTTGCAGTATCCCAGTAAAACCCCAACAATCCCCCACCTCTCAAGCCCTGCTGTTGTCACAAACATCAGTTGAAATGAATGTAACTATTACTAATTACCTTTTTTTCCCCTTCCAGGATAAAGTAGCCAACATTTGGTGCAGTCTAAGTGTCCTTATAAAAATAAAGAATATAGTCTCACCTCAAACTCAGCTAAAACTCAGGTAAGGCATAACTGAAATGCTTGCGGTACTTTTCTATTTGCATTATATCTGCAAAATGAGTCAAAGAATTATAGGAAGTGCTGTTTAAAGTCTTGAAAAACATGTTTTCTTCCCTATACCGTACTTTTCTCTCAAGTGATAAGAGTTTCCCCAAGTACTGTTGGGAATATTTATGACTGGCAAATTCCTGCTTGTTTATATAGTGATTTAAGCTACTTGGTTAACACAGAGTTAAAATTTCTGTGTTGTCGAGGGTCAGCTTGTTTGGTTTTTTGACTAAGTGAAGCATCCAAGCCTAGGTCTACAGAGTCTGAACTATTACTGGCAATGCTTTATTCCTTTTCCACAAGTGCTTGTGTTGGTGAAGACCATCCACGCTCTTCTCCTGTGACTGAGACTCCTCGAGATGTTTTGTACTCCTGACAATTACAGCTGACTTCCTACCTTGCATAGTTTCCAAAATTGACTTTTTGATAACCTGGACGTCGCTCCTCATGTATTAAAACGGTTTTTCTTTCTTCCAAAATTCTTTAGTTTTGCCGTAACGTTCCTGAGCCTGCTTCCTACTTGTATCAAGCTAACTGTCCAGCCCTCTCTCCGAGGATTTAAATACGCTTTGGTAAGCGCGTGCTCTTCATCGCTCCTTGTTCCGTAGGCACCGCAGAGCGCTGCTGTGCAGCCAGCAGTGCTCCTCAGTTGCCGCGAGGCACAGCACCACCTGTACCGTTAAATGCCCTCCTGTTTCTGCAGGAGATCGCTTAAAAAGCGTTTTGCTGAGAGATGGGTTAAAATGTTCCACTGTCACATCTCCAGTGGGGTCTGACCTGTCTTTTAATTCCAAACTTTTTTTCCTTTGGCTCAATTTTTTGGTTTTATTTAATGCTGTATTTTTATTCTCTTCCTCTGAAGAGTCTTTAGAAGATTCCACACGCATCAAAGCCTCATAAGGAGTTGGAATTTCTCCTTTTCTGTTTAGCTTCCAAAGTACTCGTTTTTTCTTATTGCCTTGGCTGCAAAATCCAATGAAAAGTCCCAAGATGGACATTGTAAGCTCATTAGCAGTTTGAAAAGAAAATGGTGCTATTCTCCCAAATGTTTCCCTTTTCTTAGTCCTATCATATCACTGAATTGAAGCACAAGGAAAAAATCAGCTTTCCTTGAAATCAAAATGACGTGGAGCTGCTCCGAAGGTTTCAAGAGTTAGAAAATAATTTTTATTTTTAATTTGACATGAGTACTGTTGGAGAGTTTATCACAGCATTGCCTAAAACTAACATTATTTTTTTTCTTTCTAACAACTGGTTTATGTTTTAGAGTGTTTCATTTTGAGGGGTGGGGGGAAGAGTTTACTTTGCTGTATTGGCTCTTCATGATGATGAGCAAAAATTGATGTCGAAAAGGTGGGTAGTTCTCACCAGGGCTGAGGGCTTTTCACAGGAAGTGCTCTCTGAATAATTCTGGGTAAACTTTCAAACAATGCGTTTTTTACTGCGTGTAGGTGGTCAGAGAAGCAGCTCTTGTGTACCTGTAAATGGCCCAGGAGTAAATGTTGCAGTTAATTAGAAAAATGAGATCATTTAGCTCATACGTTCATGCCAGCAGAGAAACTAAACCAGCGCTTTGCATTGCGGGCACGTATGCTAATACACCTCTGGTTTCCTTCTCTAAGGTTAGTTGTGCGTTGTCATTTTTCCTGTTCTCCTTTCAAGTACATGAAAAATCTATTCTTCTAGTGTCGGTGTAAGTAAATTATTTTTCTGTGGATATATTTTCATCTTCTTTACCCCGTCTTGTTACTGCGTGCTGCTTGCTCACTTACAAATACATCTGATATTAAAAACTCCACGCATTTGCTTTTCTGAATAACTTGTAAACGGAAGTATACTAATACAGCCGGGCTGGTCTCTCCGAGGCAGCGTTGCCTGCGTTTCCCGCAGTGTGGTGCGGAGCCAGGGACACACAGGCTGTGGGCTCGGGCAAGGAGATGCTGCCAGAGACAGCAGGGACATGGACTCAGCTGCCCAGCAAGGCTGGAGCGGGACGGCACCTTGAGCTGGGTGATCTGATACCTCGCTCACAGTGATGGTAAAGAATCGTAGAATCGTTTTGGTTGGAAGAGATCTTTAAGATCATCAAGCGTTCCCCCAGCACTGCCAGGGCACCACTAACCCATGTCCCTCAGCACCACATCTCCACGGCTTGGAAACCCCTCCAGGGATGGAGACTCCATCACTTCCCTGAGCAGCCTATTCTAGGGCTTTACAACCCTTTTGGGGAAGAAATTTCTCTTAATATCCAACCTAAACCTCCCCTGGCACAGCTTGAGGCTGTTTCCTCTTGTCCTATTGCTTGTTTTAATTGTCTTTTTAATCCCTGGATTCCAGCACATTTTAAAACCAAAAGAGCTGCATCAAACAGAGCAAACAGACTTTTGCCCTCTGTGAGAAGAGCCTTCCTCAGAAGCTGCCCATCCCAAACAGCATCAGCAAACGGCCTGATGGCAGCTGGCAGCCTGATAGGAGCCTGATCTATAAATGGGGTGACTGCAGTGCCGGAGCGGTGGGTCGGATCGACAGGAAAGCTGTCCTGTCTGCTGGCTGGCGTCGGCTGTGCCCCGGCCGTGCTTTCAGCCAGCCTGCCGGGGAGGAGAGCGGGGAGCAGACACGGGCTCCAGCCGTGCAGACCTGGAGCCGTGTTACAAACACTCCCAGGGGTGGGTTGTGAGTCTGGGACCCGTGATTACCAGAACGGGCCTGTTTGGCTTGATGCACTATTGATAGTGCCTGTTGTAGGATGTGTAAATAGATTCTGTGCCATTAGAGTGCCGGTGACACAAGCTGGTCACTGTTTAATTGCCAAAGTTCAGCTCCTGGTGCCAGCTGCAGAGACCACAAATCATCTCCACTTCCCTCCCAGTGACGGGCCAAATCAGGAGCTGGCGTAGACTGATGTATTTCACTTCAAAATATATACTAAGTACTTGCTTGTTGGTGTGAGCTGGGAGTTCTGCAGCACTCTCCATTGCAGGGACCTGCTCCTTCTGTTCTGTTCGTACACTGCTCTTCAAACAAAGCTCTTCCCACACCTTGGCTTGCAGGCTGCAGCCAATACACCGGAGCTCCCTCTTTCTGGGGCTCAGCTCCCCAGAAGCAGTTGGTTTGATATCTGCTGAAGAATATTTGAGCTGCTGCCCTGTTTTCTGCTGTAAGGGTGGTCGGGCCTTTTATTCCCATGCTCAGACGTGAGCATTGTGTGCACACAGCTGCCCACACAGAGCTCTGGAGTTGTTCTCAGCCAGGGATGCAGGATACTCGTTTGGGAGAACCTTTGTTCTTGTTGCTCGCTCCCTTCCTCCTTTGCCTGTTTCAATCCCTACCTGCGTGTCACATCTTTCTGCTTACATTAGATTGACTTTTTACGGTGGGGTGATGCAAAGCCTCTGGGCACTGTGGTAATCCAGTTAACAGGTACAGTTCTGTGTAGGTTTTAAGTTGAAGGGACGTTGGCAGGTTAAGAAGAATGTATTTTAATATGACATAACCCCCTGCTTTCAGCACTAACATGCCAAAGATTGAAGCATAAAATAATGTTTAACCATCTCATTTACTTCCCACCATCTACAGTGTTTGCATCTCCTTATTCTCCTGCTTGGACAGTAGAGGTGGGCTCGGCACTTCGTCACCCTCTGCTCTCTCCCTGGGCTGGGATGAGTCCAAGACGCTTCAGGGGAATGTTTGTTTCAAAAACACTTGGCTGTAGGATAAGGGGAACAGGCAATCAGATATCTTTGGTGCCTGTGTCTTGTAAAGCTTGTGTGAGGTTTTTCTGAATTAAAAAGCAAGAACTGAGCAGGTGATCAGATGCCTCTGTTGAAGGAGCAGGGGGCAAATCCTGTCCTGATAAGTCCTCTGGTCTGTCCCTTGGATTTCTACCTTCAGGTTTCAGTTAAGCGATTTCTTTCTCATTATAGTAGGCTGCATTGTCTGACTTGACTTCTGTGTGAATGTCTTCTCACTAGACCTAGAGTGGAAGTGAACGTTCAAGGCCAAGATAGTGGTTCCCAGAAGGCATTGAGCTGATTTTAGGAGAGCCTGTTGTGAGTTCCCAGGATTCTGAGAATCAAGCCTGTTCTAGAAGGGACAAATGAGAATCTGGGAACATGAGTTCCAGGTCACCATGTTGAGAAAATTTGGTGATTCTCCATAGGCTAAAGCATCTTAGGCACCACATGTAGGTGCTCCTTTATGAGGCCCGGTGCTGTCCGTCAGTGCCGTTGATATCCTGTGCTTTGGTGTTGCCGAAGGAAGCTGTCACGTTGGCCAGCCTGTCCAGCCCAGCTTTTGGCTTTCCTTGATTTCCTGGCAGTGCCAGGCATTGCTTTACCCAAGGAGAGCTGTCAGTCCCACCAGCCCAGACTCAGTAATTCCTTCATTGACTGTGCCCGAATTCACACTTACTCTTGCTTGTATTTTTAGTCATCATTGCCACTTTCCTACCCAGAAGCTGGGAGAAGGTGGAAAAGGGTCTTAACCTCTGCTCTTGACTCTCTGCGTTTGCCAAAGTTGTGTTGGAAAACTGCTCTGAAAACCTTTCCTAAATCCACACCCCCTCTCTCCACAGGAGCTATGGGAGAAGCAGGTCAAAGAGGAGGGGACACCGCTGAGCAAGTATTATACTCAGTGGAAGAAGCTACGAGAGAAGGAGATACAACTGGAAATCAGCGGCAAAGAAAGGGTAAGAATGAAAAGCTGAATTTACTGGACACGGTCTGTGCCATGGGAGGGCTCCTTGGCCGCTCCGGATGCCGCTGCACCCCAGGCAGGATGCAGAAGGTGGGCTGGGAGCTTGCTGGCGTTAGGAGTCTGAAGGAAAAGCTGCCTCGATGCTAATGCAGTGAAAGTGGCTGAGCTCAGCTCTTGGCCAGGGAGCAGGAAATAGATATAATTGGTGTCTCCAGCGTATGGTGGGGAACAATTAAAATAATCGATGGGACAAGAGGATGATTGGCTCTGAGACAAGTCCCAGAGCATGATAGAAGAGCGGGGAGATCCTAGAAATGCTCAGTATCGTATACCAGCCTGAGGTAAGGGCAGGAGGCTGAAATTCCCTGGGGCAGCCATGCAGAAGGAACAAAAAGCACGCTAGTTTTCTATGCAAACCCAGCAGGAGACTGTGACCTTTGCAGAAAGGAAATTAGGAGAGGGAGCTAAGAAACAGCAAGATGTGATGGCTGTGAGTGGGGCTGATCTCTTGCCACAAACGGGCCCTGCTGGTGTGAGCTGACGTGTTGCTGGTACTGAAGCAGCTATCACAAGGGCAGAGGAGATCAGCCCTCGGTGTAGACAAGCCCCAACGTCTCATGTTAAAGGGAGGAGGGGAACTGGAGCTCCTTGGGGTGGCCAGGACCAGCTGAGGTGGAGACCTCTCCTTGAGGGAGATTGCTTTAAGCTCCCTTTGAGGGTGACTGGGTTTGTGCATCAAGGCCCAAGGGGTGACTCCTGAAACCAGGGGATGTCTGAAGGGCAGTGACAGGGACTTGTTTTCTTTTGGAGAAAGTGGGCTGAACAGATAAACTGTAGAGAGAGCCAGCCTTCGGAGTTCGCTTTCCGTAAGGCCCGTGGCTGCCTGGCCTCTCTGCTGGTGAATGGGGCTGTTGTCTCTCTCGGTGGGGACCACTAGCTTAATGATGTGGCATTGTGAGCCCCAGCAGGAGAGTGAACACCATGAGGCCCATTAGGGCTGGGAAAATCCATGTCCCATTAGCAGCCATTGGGGGAAAAAAATAATAACAGAAAAAAAAAAAGCAACCTGGCTCTCAGCTGCTATGAGCTGCAGCTTGCCTTATATAGCAACGCTGACCCCGTCTGCCCATTCCATTTGCTTTTCCCAATGGTTTTTAATGGGATGGAGACTAATCAGCTCTGTGAGACTCAGTAGATAGTAACCCTCTAGCTGGGGATTAAAAGACTGGCCCCCAAATTACCTAATTACTGCTACTGTGTGATGAGCACAGGCTGTATCTGTGAGCTGTGGCTCGGTACAAGTCTCATTCCTTTGCTTTGCGATCACTTTGCAGCTTGTAGCGTTTTCTGGTGCCTTTATTTTGAGGTGCCTGTCTTGAAGGCGCTCCCGTGGAGTGTCAGAAAGCTGGACGAGGTACAACTCAGCATGGTTCAACACCAGGTCCTTTTTGACATGCTCGGGTTGAGTTCAGCCAGTACTGATGTCAGCCACTCTTGCTTCCTTGAATTGGAGAAGTTTGGAGAATTGGAGAAGACTGTTTGGCATCATGTACATGAGACATTTTGCTCATACACAGCTCCATTTCCAGTTTAAACCTACTAAGTGATGTGTTCCACGGAAACATCCCATGTCTAGCATGTGTGAGGAGGGAGAATAAGACCTTGGGGTATTTTTTTGCATTTCATTTACTGCTGCTGAGCACTGGTGCTTCTCCCCAAGGCTGGGATGATGGCAGCATGGCCTGGCTGAGGCACATGGAGAGGCAAGGAGCGTGCGTATAAACTGAAAGGGCTCAGATATGGGGACTGTTGTCTGTGATTGCAGCCTAATACTGGATTGGAAGCATAGTGGCTGATTATTTTAGCTTCTGAGACCTCTGTGTTTTATTTCTGGAGCCACTCACTGAATCAGTATTTCTGGAGCATCTCCCTCTGCCCTCCCACCCTCCGTAAAGTTATATGCCGGAACAAATGAGAGGAGTGAAGCACGAGCCTGTCTTGTCCACCAGAACTGGTAGGGGCTGAGAAAAATGTTTTCTCTGTAGCAGCTTCCCTGCACCACCATGGAGCTTGCTGGAGCATAACCACCCCAGGAAGGAGCGTGGTCAGGGTATGTCGTTAGGTCAGCTGAGGGCAGCTGTTTGGCAGCGGCTCTGGATTGCTGCTCTTGCTGCGTTTTGCTTCCCAAGGCTCTTCTCTGGCAGGTAGCAACTGCTGTTTGGAAAGCCAGTCCTGTGCTGCTTTCTTCACCCATCTTCCCAGCACAGAGACAGCCCAGCAGGTCTCCGCAAGACCGGTGGAAGGAGAGGCATCTCCTAGTGGAAAAGAGCGAGTGGAACGGGGAAATTATTTTAAATTAGGGCCCAAATGGTGTTTGGCGATTTGCTCCGTTCTCCCCTTCTTTGGCCAGCTTCTGACTTTCCATCCTGGTGCTGCAGATTATTGCTTGTAAGTGCTCAGCTCCCAGAATCAGTATTGCCCAGCTGGGGACCGTAACCATGAAACAAGCTGGGAGAAATTGCTGGAATTGGCTGCGGGAGCAAATGCTCGTCTCCCATTGTGGTGTCCCCCCGCTCCCCATCCCCGTTCTCTCTCTGCTGAGAGCTGCCTCTATCCGGACTGTGCCTTGTGGCTGTTCCCGCTGGGGGAAGCTCACGGGAGGGTTGAAGTGGATGTGGTCAGAGAGGAGCGTGTTGAGGGGTGGTCTGACGGGTGGGAGAGAGCAAATGAGTTATTGCTGGCAGGGCGAATGTTTCCCAGCAAGCTAATGTGTGCTAATGCATGAGTGCTTCCCGGGAGGTGCGCAGCCAGGCACGGGCAGCGGGCAGCTGATGTTCTGAGAGCACTTGGGATTTAATTTGCATTCTGATTATCTTTGCCCTGCTGGCCTGAGCCCTTGCAAGTAAATCCTCCCCCTAATCCCCCTCCGGAGAGGTGTAAAGAGCAGTGAGATGGTGTCAATTGCAAGTACTTAATGGCATTGATATTGGCTGTCTGCAGCAGCAAGGCTCTTGGCCCATTGATCTCCATAAGGGCCAGCAACTGGGGAGACCCTGCTGGAGACAGACCGTCAGCATCTTCAGCACCTCGCCATTTAACTGTGCTGAAATCTGTGGCCAAGAAGACAGTGCCTTTGCTACAGCTTCTGGCGTTGGTGGAAAACTGCTGCCTGAGAGATGACCAGCACAGTCTGAGCTGATTGCAGGGGGCTGCCCGAGTTCACGGGGCCTGTGTGGCTTTTGGTGCAGAGCTCTAGGACAGCCGGCTTGTCACGGATGTCTTATATTTGCATCCCTGCTATGGTACCAGCAGTGGATGGCCCATTAGCAGGAGTAGTTTATTAGGGTAAGATCAATAGAGCAGCAGTGCTTTGCATGTATCATTCATTCACCTTTGTGACCGGTCACAGATCTCTCTGTTCCTCCCCTCCTTGGCAGCAGCAGACCCAACTGTTCTTGGCACTGCGGCTTACACATAGCAGGCAAAGCCAAATTCCTGTGTTTGAGCCCAGCATTTTATGTTTAAAAGTACAAATTAAGGTTGTTCTTACTGTTGGTTTTGGTTTTTTGCAGCTGGAAGACTTGAACTTCCCAGAAATTAAACGTAAGAAGCAAGATGAAAGAAAGGAGGAAGACAAGAAGGAATTCAAGGACCTCTTTGAACTGGACAGTGACTCTGATGAGGAGAACGCTGGATTCCCTATAAAAGGTATGGGGCTGGAGATACCTTCTCCTTGTTCAGAATTCTCTGCAGTGTGGGTCAATACGGCCTTGCCCTCAGGGAGCTGCAGGCTGGACGTGTTCTGTTCAAAAGATACATTCCTGGGGAGAGAGAGCCCAGAATGACGCTGCCTTTTTGAGGCTTTTTAAAGTAACAGACAGAAGGTGGTCAGGAGGCTTTCATCTTTCTCTTCCTCTCCTACTTTGTCAATACAGCTAATTTTAAAGCTGTAGTCCTATCTTAGTCTTTTTCTGTACGTGACCCATACTCTCCTTCCCTTAGCACCTTTCTTTTGTCTGACCTCAACATGATAGCCCAAGAACCAGGGGTCTTGAACACATCCAGTGTTGGGGCATCTACAGCCTCCCTGGGCAACCTCTTCCAGTGACTCACCACCCTGGGTGGTGAGGTTCATGCTGGGTCTTTGCTGTATACGTCATTGCAGAGAACAATCATAGGGGCTGGCTACCAGAACAAGGGTCTTTGATGGAAGAATGGTTATCCCTCCTTTGCGTGCACTTCTTGATTTTATGGTGGCTGACATTGCAAGTATTCTTGACAAGCCCAGAAAGTCTAGAGCTTCTAGAGAAAATGGAGTGTCACTCTCTGGCTGTGGCCACGAGAGGGCCACAGTAAATTGCAGAACCTGCCGGAGAAGTTCACCACATAGTTTGAGGAAAGACTTAGATGTTCTTTTTGTCATTTGAAGTGTTTGGGATACTACAACAGCTTTTCTAAATGCATTGTCATTCATGCGGTAGGGTCACTTGTGGGAACACAGTTTTCTTATTTGGAGGTTTAATCTACAAATAAAGTCCTAGTGTGTTGTGCATGTTGTAACGCGTGAGGATAAATCTTGAGACTTACCCCAGGACCAGTGAGCGTTGTCTCCCTCCCAGGCATCTGTGACACAGGAGAAAGAAAAGGTGGAAAATTCTTTGTTTGATAGCTTGAGGTTGAAGTCAGTGGATTTTTGTAGGTGAACCAGCAAAGAATGGCAAGAGAGCAAAGAGAGGGATCAGCGTGACATCAAAATGATTTGCTGAGATATGTCCTTGAGGTCTGGGCTTGTCCTTCCTGCCATGAGTCAACACCTTAGAGCATCCCTGTGGCTTCTAAAAATGCAGTGACAACTGAAGTTCAGCAGACAGGTTGCTGGGAGCCAGGGAAACCCAGGGTCTCTTCCTGTGCCTCCCAGGAGCTGCCTTTCTGTGTGCTTGGGAGGTTTCTTGGACTGATGGACTTCTGGATGTACACTGAGATCCTAATGAAGCATGTCTGTGATGAACATCACTGATGATACAAGGTCTGTGGCAGCTCTCCATCTGGTACTCAGTGCACGCAGCTTTCTGGTGCTTACAGAAATCTGCTGAATGTGAAGGTTTGCAGTCTACCTGTTGGGCATGGCTTTTACCCCCCTGCCTGGGCATGTGCTTGTCAGATCTGCCCAGGAGGTTCTTTGGCAGCTTTAGGGGCTGACGTAGATTGTGGAGAGTGCAAATGAGGACTGAAGTCCACATGATACGAGGGGGCTCTGTTTGTGTGAGTCCCGCAGCTGTGATATCTAGTTGATGAGCACGTATCAGCACAGCAGTATCAGTGGTGGTCTGGCCTTCCATCATCCCTGGGTCAGCTGCCTCACCATAGCCTTTGTCCTTAGTGGGGAGTTTTCTGGAGGGAGGGAGCAGACCCTGAAGGCATCTTCCATCTCATGGAGCAACTGTGCTCAGCGCCACCATGGGTCATGAGGAACCGGGTGGAGACAGCAGAGCACTGGGTCTGTCCTGTGGCAGAGGGTGAAGTTCCCTCCAGGCCATGGTGTGACTCCACAGTGGGAAAGGGAAAGAGGGAGGCTGGGAAAAGCGCCTGTGTCTTGGGAGATGCATACAATGAGCTCTTGTTCTTACTCTGTGTGGGGTGTGAGATGTTCCCAGCCGTGCTCTGCATTCAGTAACTGTCAGGGCTGGCTGCAGAAGGAAGTCAGAGAAGCCAGTGCTTCAATTTGCTGCAGTTCCCGGTCTTTGTGGCCATTGTTCTACTGGGTGGCCAGATGCAAGGGGGTTTGGGAGGCCCTGCAGCTGCTGTGGCCTGTGTATTTGCTTCTTTACCTGTGAGGTTTGAAGGCATAGCAATCTCTGCTCTTCAAATAAGGCAAAAGGAGAGTCTGGGACAACGGAAGGACTTTGATTCATCTTGAATCAGCCTCAAACTACTTCCAAGAGAGACAGGTTGAGCAGGTGATGGCAGAAATCTAGGCAGGAAGATAAGACTACCCTGGATGGACCTTTTGGGAGAGGAAAACAAGAAATGAGAATACCCAGTGATGCTGACCTCCTTGAAAAGTGACAGGGAGAGGCCTGATCCAAAGCAGGTTGGTGCTATGAAAGTAACTGTGACACAGATGTGGGGATCTGGGAAGCTCATCAGAGCAGATCAGCCCTTCTGACACAACACTGCTTCCAGACGTGGGCAAGAAGAGATGGGGCTGGTGAGTTAGGCTTTCCCTGCTCTGGGAGCGGGAGCAGGGACATTGTTTGGGAATGCCAAGGCTGATGTGGGAAATTAGGAAAGGTCAACCATACCCAGCGACATCCATGCTCTCCTCACTAGCAAGGCTTAGCGGTGGCACCCAAAACTCTGCTCAGAGTTCCCACTAGAAAGAGCCAGTTCCAGAGTCCTGGGGATAAGTGGCTCTCCGCAGAGCGGGAGAGAGGGACTTGTGGAAAGGAAGGAATTCCCTGCCAGAAAAGTCCTAGCTAGATAGTTGCAGCAGTCTGTTGTTGTAACTCATCCTCTTAGGAAATCTGTGAGGATGGTTGCCCTTGTCTGGAAAACTCTCATACCCCTGGTGATTACTACATAGAAGTCTGGATTTCAGAGCCTGCCGCTGGTGCAGCATCATTGTGGCTTTCTGGTGGGATGCTGGGTATGGAGGCGTAGTGAAAACGGCTCTGCTCTCTGCCCAGCCGCAGTGTTTGGCTTGGCAGAATCTTTCCTGTGTTGACAGGATGTTCTTCTTCCGATTAGTAGTTGTTTTGGCCTGCCAGGTCCCAGACCAAATTCACAAGAGTGGAAAAGTGCCTGGCAGAAGACAGGAAATCATGGGGTTTCTGTTATTTAGCTGCTGTTCAAAGCCTTCCACACACCGCCCCCCCCCCTTTTTTTTTTATTATTTAGAGTAAGTATTGTACCAGAGAAATGTGTCTTGACAGTTGGAATACGGTTTGAGACAGGACTTTGAGTTCACGTGTCCAGGATCCCAGCATAGGGTTCCTTCTAGCAAGGTTTGACTGCCCATTAGCGCTGTTTCTGGTGCTTTGCTTTGGTCTACACCAGACCAGGGAATAAATGGCAAGCAGGGTATTGGTGTGTGCAGCAGATACGGCAGCACAGGAAAAAGAAGGAAAGGGATGGATTTGCAGTCGGGTTTTAATCTTGTGGATCTGAGGGGGCATTCCTCTACCTTGTGCAGGTGGAGCTGAAAGTCGCCTGCTTGCTTCAGTGGGATTACTCCAGCGGGCGTCCTCCCCAGGGGGACAGGGAAGGTGGTGAACACAAACAGCTCCATCACATCAAGACAAGCTGCCCTCTGGAATGGAGAAAACATTGGGCAGGCAGGAGAGGATCCCTCACTTGGGTCTCTGCGAGGGCTGAAGATGGGAGAGAACCAAGTTTTGTGCCTTTCAGAATGCCGTGAGCAGGCAAGGGCAGAGATATCCAGGAGATGGGGAGGAAGGAGCCTGGATTTGCTCTATCTGTGCATCACTAGTGGGGGTGGGGAAGTTCGTGCATTCCTCTCATCTGCCAGCTGACAGATCTCTGGGAGGAAAGGCGGCTGCTCCTGGAAATTATTAATGGCTTAGAGAGAGGTGCTGGATTGCCTCATCATGAGGCAATTAAAGGCAAGAAGGGAGCGTGGCTGCGACGTCTCTCCGGGCCCGGCCGTAATGAGCGATCTGTCCACATTAGGTGTTGGTGTGCCTCTAATGAACTTGAACAGGTTTCTTCGTTTATCCCTCACGTAATCATATTACATCAATTTAATGCCAGACTGGTGGGGGCCAGGGGTGTGGAAGGAGAGGTCGCACTTCTTCATTTCCTAGCAGAATAATCATGGCCCTTTTCAGTGGCAAAATTCCTGCTGTGGGCTGTCAGCTTGAGGATCTAGAGGCAGAGTGAGGAGGAAGAGGAGAGAAGCACTGGTTAATGGGAGCACCCTGAGCATTGTCTTCTGGAGTCTTGCTGACTTCAGGAGATGGAAGCTTTGCACAAAGGGTCACTGGGGTGTGTAGACGGGTGGAAGGGGAGGCAGGAGCTTAGGGGAGGGGAGCAGGAGGCTGGAGAAGTTCCATAAATTCCTCTTAGTGGTGGTAGGAACAACCTGAGGGCCTGATACCCAGTCGCTGCTGGTTTCTTTGCATCCTCCCAGATGGTCGCTGGATCTGTCAGTGCTTTTTGCTCGTACTGCTCACTGGATGAGAGCATCCCCCTCTCCGTTGTTCCCTGAGCTGCTCAGGTGCCCATCAATATGATGTGTTGCGGTGAAGAGCTGCAATCCATCCCCACCTCCCGCGGAGAGCTCCGTAGCTTCCGATCCCTCGGGGCAGAATTGCGCAGAGGCTGTGCGCTGGCAGGCTGACGGATGGGCGAAGGCAGAGCGAGCAGGGCGGTGACAGGGAGCTGGGAACGCTCGCGGCCAGCTTATTAATGGCTCTGGATCCAGCTCAGTGAGTAGCATAGGTCAGCTGCTGAGGAGGGAGGATGGGGCAAAAAATAGACGCCCAGGAATCACAGTGTGAGAAAGATGTACAGCTGGTTCGCAGGCAGCGCCTGAAGTGTGAAGAGATACCTTCTTGGGCAGTTTTGTAAGCAAGGGCAGGCGACCTGCAGATCTGAGCTGGGCTTGGCTCCGGGTCCTGGCTGGAGGGAGGCAAGAAGCAGCTCCCTCTGTACAGAATTTGTGTTCTGCCATTTAAATGCCTGTTCGGAGGAGGGAGGGATGGACAGGAGGAGCACTCCTCCACTGAAGGGAGCTCAGCATCAGTAAAAGAAGTCCGGTTCCAGAGGCTTAGAGGCAGGTGATTTTCCCACAGGCCAAGCACCCAGAGGCTCTTGGTGCCTCCTCCTTGGACCTGGCTAGAGGGAATTTGCAGCAATACCTGTTCCTAGACCTTTTTGTTGTGACTGACAGAGGGAATAAAGCTAAGAGAGGCTTACAAGGATGCCCTGAACTGGAGGGGCCCTGGTTCAGGGCCTCTAGTGTGAGAGGACATGGCTTTTGGAGAAATAGGGTAAATTTAGTGTGTGTGTGTGACTGTACTCCTGAGGATGGTGGTTGGGGTGCTGGTACTTTGCCCATTCAAGCACCTTGCATGCTGCTCTTTATGTTGCCATGTACTTAGTAAAAATACTTGCAGGTAAAGCCAAAGCCAAGCAGGCATCAGACGACAGTTCAGAAGCAAGCAGCAAGGACTACGGTGAGGATGATGATGATGAAGAAGGAAAGTATGAAATAGAGGAGGATGAGGAAGAATTGGAAGAAGACAGCGACTCAGATGGTAAGTAGTGCAGCTGGGCCAAGGGGAAGGGAACCACTGACAGTGCTGGTGACTGAAGGTTCCTTTGCATTCTCCCTACAAAGGAACCGTCTCCTCTTTTCTCACTGTGCTGCTGTTCTGAGCTGTAGGGTGGCAGGAGGGCGTCATACACACAGACACGTGCCCTAGACAGGGAGACCTGGCAGCTCTGAGTTTATACTGAGAAGAGAAGGAAAGGGTTAAGGCCTTTGCAGGCCTTGCTCTAACAAGCCACCAGTGCCTTTCATCTCTTTTCAGGGGCCTCCTGTAGAGGGGCTCAAACAAACTCTTGAAGTACAGCCCAGCCCACCAGGGTACAGAAACCTTGCTTCAAGGCTCTCCACAGGTTACAGAAGCTCCGTGGTGTGGAGGGTGCACTTCACTTTTCATCTGAGCCCTGCCTGAGGTGCGGGGGGCTGCCTGGGGGTAACCCTTCCGTTGCTGCTTCTCAGAAGCTCCTGCCAGGATAGGACTGGTAGGAATAATAGAATCTTTCTGGTTGGAAGAGACCTTTGAGATCATCAAGTCCAACCATTAACTCCGCATTGCCTGGTCACCACTAAACCGTGGCCCTCAGCACCACATCTCCACAGCTTTGAAACCCCTCCAGGGATGGGGACTCCACTACTGCCCTGGGCAGCCTGGCACA
>JAVSBS010005632.1:8326-29632 GCA_033124195.1 Coracias cyanogaster | reverse complement strand
AGCTTCATAAATTATTTTTTGTTCAGAATATTTTCAGTGACTTTTTTTTTTCTTTCTTTAAGCAAAATATACTGATGTCTTCAAACTGAAAACATTTTGCAAAGGAATAGTGGTTTCAGTACAGGTGTTTTTTTTAGGATTAAGGGAGAGGGGGAGCAGAGCAGACACCAGCTTGCCACTCACTGAATCTTGTGGCTAGGTAGGTGCTGACTGACCCCAAGTAAAGCCAGAATGTTCAGAAATCTCTCCTTTCCTTGCCTTGTACATCTTATCCTCCAGACTCGCCTCTCCACTGACACTTCAGTATCATGTACCATCTCCTCTTAATTGACACAGAGAAGACAATCCTGTTATCTGGAGGTAACAGCTTCCATATCACAAATTATAATATAGAAAAGCATATACCTAAAAATTGACAGGGACAAAAAAAATATAAAAGTCATTCCTCTCTAAGGAAAACTTCCAGTGTTGATCACACATTACCTTAGAATAAGAAAAACAACTGTGTTTCTCATTTAAACTCTTGAATACCGTGATGGTAAACTGTTCAAAGTTTTACTCTTCTTGTCTTTCCTTACTCTAGAATAACTGTAATTTTATCTCTTGCAACAACAATTGTGTCTATCACACTGCACACACACCTTTATACAGCCGAGAATACACATACCCAGGTCACATAGTCACTTGGGTTGTGCTAGATGGATTTTTACAGCAGAACTCATTTTGGAGCACAGTAAAAGTGGCAGCGTAAGACATCAGCAGAGCAGTTTGTAATAACATAAAATTTTCCTCACATATTTCTCCTTTAACCATAAAAAGTATATTTAGTAGCAATGAAGGTGGACAACCTCTTTGCAGCACAGCAACGAAACACCAACATCTGGAGTTGCCAGTTCAGCCAGCTGCAGAGCCATATTCACATGCATAATTAGCTGCATTTTTTCCAAGCTTGTACTTGTCAGTTGATGCTTTTGAACAGTATTTATTGTACACAACACTCCTGTCCCAGTGCGCACATCAGATTTTGCGTGTTTCACTTGTAGCAAACAAATTTAAGTTCTTTTTGTAATGCCAGAAAAAGAGATTATTCAACATTCAACATGTCCAAAGGAAAGGGATATCCTCTATCTGTGACTTTCTTTTTGTGTGTTTCAAGTATCAATATTCAGATTCTGGTATTTTTAGATACACCAGCTGAACATCTATTGTTTTATTTATAAATCTGAGTAGCCTTAAGGAAATATAATGTTTTCAAGTGTTTCTCATTCTTGCATATCCTGTATATTCACTGTTTACTTTGGTACTTGTAGCTTGGTATGTAACAACATTGCTACAATATGGGCAATATCCAGGTCACCTTAAGTATATGATGTATTATCATATTTGTGGATTAAAAATGTGTGATTGCTGCCCTTTGTTTCCTTTTGATTTTTTTTTATTCTACCATCCAGTGTAACTGAAATTAAGCAGTAAGAGGAGGATAGGCATGTAATCTGAGTTTTATCACCTTCAACTTCTACAGCCTTAATGCTCTTGGATGACTAGATTTTGTCAAGGTAGGAGGTAGAGGGACAGTTTAAGGGTTTAAAACAAAACTGGACATCAGCATTTCTGTTGTATCACACACATGCAACACACGTTAGAAGCAAATTAAATGTTTTACCACAAAGTTCTTAAGCATCTGAGCTAACACATGATGCTGACTCAATGTGTTTAGCAGTGCAGTTTAAGTCACCAGGCTCAGAAAAACCCTCATAAGCCACGGGGTGTGGGGAAACGGCACAAGCTTCTTTCTTGCCTTGAAGTACCTGCCTCTCCCCAGGCTCAGCCTGAGCGGTGCCTACAGGATACACAGGCAGAGCCTGTGTCAGGGCCAGAGCCATGTACCTTGCTGAGATCTGCTCTCAACCAAGCACCTCCTTGCAGGTTTCCATGGTGTATTTAGCTTAGTTAATGTGATTTTAGTCAGACAGAAAACACATCCCTGACAGATTTCAAATCTGTGCCCTAAACATGGAGATGCTAGAACCTACCAGAATGTTTTAACAGCAGCAAGCATATATTCTCCTATCCTTATTCCCAGAAATGGCAAACTCTTTTGGCAGAAAGAGCTCAGGATATGCAAGCAACTCACGTGGCAATTATACTGGAAGCCATTAAAGACTGGCACAAAGAAAACTGCTAACTACCTTACAATAAAAGTTTAAAGCAATCTTCCTAAGTGGTGTTTTGAGCCACACTACTGGTAAAATATTGCTGTCAGGTTAATTTTATGAATCATATCATGGCAGAACACAATATTCTTCACTTCATCACTGCCAACTTCATTACATAATGCTAAGGAGAAAAAACTGTTAGTGTTCAAGAAACTCTCAAGGGAGTGACCACTTCTAGCATCCTAATGAAACTGTACATAGACCACAGAACAGCACATTGCACTGAATGCATAATCTCACTTGGGTTACAGGAACATTCTCACAGAAAGCTATATGAATAGCTGACTCTGAAGAGAACCAAGTGGTAAAGCACAATTAGCTCTTACGACAGCAACAGAAATGCAAAAGCAAGTCTTAACTGGATGACTTAAGCAGGTCTATTTCCATTTTTACATACTTCAATGCCAGGAAAAGACAATGCACAGTCTTACCCAGACAGAAAAGACAGTATAGCTTTTTATGCTGAAAAACTACTAGTGGGACTCCATAACTACCTTTCCAGCATTGAGAAGCCATCTTGCTATGTCATTTATGAGCTACTTACAAGTACAGAAAAACCTCAAGATAGTAGCATCCATGACACAAATTTATTCTCCTGGGTCCTTACAGGATGAGAAGGGGTTGGGAATACTTAGCAGAAAGTAACATAACACAGTTGGAGATTTGCTGTTTAGGAAAACATGCTGCATCACACTGCCACGTTGCACTTCCACCAACTGTCCTACCGAAGAATTCCTCATATTCTGGGTGAGAGAGAAGAACCTGATAAAACAGCTGAAATATGGATCCAATACAATCACTTATCTGTTGATTCCAAAATGTCCAGAACTCCAAGTTGCCTATGGCCCAGAGCAATAAAACAGTGGTGTCTCCTGGTACCTGGGGTTTTGGTCCAGAACACCACTGATGTGCCAGTCCAGAAAGGTCAGTACATACTCTCACTGGCTTCTGCTTGCCTCTTCAAATTTCTTTGTGGTGACTAGACTACGTACTCTCTTCCTTCTAACCTACTTCTATGCACCTTATTTCACTTTCCCTGAAAACAGGTTAATCTTTCGAGATTTATTAAGTCACAAGGAAAAGTAAACAGGAACACCACAAAAGATGAAGATACTCACTAGAAGTTTTTTCAATACAGAACTAGATGAAAGAATATTCCTTTGTATAATGATTTATGCAGCTATATTTCATTTTATAGACAACTGGATGCCTAAAAACAAACCCTATAATCTGGCAGTATTCCAAACAGAGTATCTGTTAATGTGAGCTGACACATAGAAAGCTGTTCAAAAGATCTAAAGTGTACTCCTTCACTCTTTCTGAATCTCCAACTGAGACACGGGACGTTTAAATCACCAATGGATTCAAGACTTCTGCAATGTTACATTCTTCATCACAGTTCAGATGCAAAGAGAACCCATTAAAATAGAACCTAGAGCTTAATATGCAGAAACACTGCTACATGTGGTAGCAAAGAATATTCAAGAAGCATCAAGCTAATTTATTTTTTAAATGAAACTGAATTTTATTAAACCTAGGAAGAAATGCAAACATGGTGATAAACTGAGAAAAAAAAATATCTGCTCAGCAATCTAAAAATAAAGACTGACACAGGTACAATTCCCTCAAACTCCTTTTTGTGATGTTACTATAAAGTTCTTCAAATATGCATATTGACAGCTTAACATACACTATTCATATGGTGAAAAAAGTTATAAAGAACATCACTTGAACAACAGAAGGCATTATTGTATTTTGGTGTTCTTTTTAAATGCTAGGACATTGAACATCTCATGGCTGAAATGGTTTAAATACATAGGCCACAAACAGATACTTCTATTATAGTTCTTATGACTACAAAAGTCCAACTGCATAACACAAGTTCAATTTACCAGCAAGGAAAGAGTTTGCAGGAAATTATTCCATTTTAAATCAATTTTCATTTATATAAACTGTCTTGAAGTGCCAAGTAAACATTAAAATATGCAGAACATTAAGTATATTTACAGGTTCAGTGCACTTTAGATTCCTCAGTGAGAGGGTACTGAAACAGCAATAAAAAAAAGGAGCCTTGCTTATATGATTAGACTTGTGATAACACAAGTGGCTTGACTTAAAAAAAAGGAAGAAATTCACAGCACATCATTCTTATAATGATATCATGAACATTTACCAAGACATTTGCAAAGTAACGGAATACTTAATTCTCCTTTACAACCAGTGCTTATCACCCAAGAATCGATAATACTGAAATATAACAAAGAATTTCCTCATAAATATTAAACACAAAGGAGATAATTCCACCATAGAATCCCTTTATACCACATCTGAATCTTGTGTACAATCTTTGATGTTTTTAAATAAAAAACATGACCAGTTATAAATAATATTCAACAATAATAGTTTTCATTTAGCTTCTAAATAATTTAAGATTGGTAGCTTTTCAAGACTCTGAGGTTATTTCAGGAAGGAAAAAAAGTCAGTCTAGACAGACACATTTACCATGTAAGGTGCTCTTGTTTACATCTCTTACGCCTTGCTGCAACCCCTAGCCATGCAACAATGCAGCCACATCTGTGGAAGTCAAAGGTTTGAAGAGTCAGACTGAGGATGTAAATAATTAGAAGTAAATGAAAATTTCCTCCATGTCAGTGTTCATGGACAAAGATAGCGGCCAGATTAGATTTACAGGATTGGCTCAGGAGCAATGAACACATCCACTAGGCAACTACCAACTAGTCAACATGTCCACAGCCAACTACTCCCAGCTCAGTCATGTCAGACTTGATCCACATTAAACTTACCTGTAGACATGCACAAACATTGACTGTCACACACGCCTAAGCAAAGGGAACACAACTGAAACATGAGGCAGGAAGAACTGCAGAGACAAACTCACCTGAAGGGCTTTAGATCATCCCCCAGGAGGTGCTTCCATGTAATTTCACATGCATGCCTCGTACCAGAAACCTCTTTAGATGTTACCACTTAAATCATTAATATCAAAGATCATGGGAAGTGTGTTGCTCATTAAAATATTTTCATTAT
Source organism: Coracias cyanogaster (assembly GCA_033124195.1). Classification (NCBI taxonomy): domain Eukaryota; kingdom Metazoa; phylum Chordata; class Aves; order Coraciiformes; family Coraciidae; genus Coracias; species Coracias cyanogaster. The sequence goes on along the minus strand of JAVSBS010005632.1, from coordinate 24,368 downwards.
TTTCAAAACATGCATCTGTTGCTACACAAATTATTTATACAACCACTAATACAGGTCTTGTTGCCAGCAGTGCTTAAAAATAGCTTAGAAAAATTATCCAAATAAAATTAGATCAAGTCTGACCTCATAATAGAGATAATGTGTTCTTCAAAGTTTATTTAAGTAGTTACAAGCAATAATTGTTGGCATCTATAAAAGCTGCATAATAAAAATAAATACTTTCAGTCATTTACAACAAAATTAAGAAACATACATTTAACATAAACAGGTAACAATACTTCAAAGGATTACTTATTAGTCACTGTACAGTCCTGAGCACATTTTTGCAGGCATAATTTAGGTCATCATCCTTCCCCCGCAAGTCCACATGACGTATGCCAACTGGAAGAAAACTTCCAGTACTTCTGAGAAGCAGTACGTTAATTTAGCTTTGGTAATTATCTGTGCAACTGTGTAAATCTTTGACTTCCTTTTCACATACCAAACAGATCAAGGCAGGCACTAGTGTTATTAGGATTCCTCCATCACCTTTTGACACTGATATAGCAAACCATCTGGAAGAGCAGAACAAGGCGATCTGAACCACAAAGCCAGCATCCCTGAATGAGTACGACAGTGCAGGAGACAGGGCACAGATGGAAGTAGCTTGCATGCCAGTATTCCCTCATTACCTTAAAACAAGAGAGGCCACAGAAAAACAAATGAAGTAACAATTAACAACAGCTATAGTATTGTTCACACACACACAAAAAATGTATCTTGCTCTCAAACTCCATTTTTGCCATTCTTCTCTATTCTTACCCCTAGCTTCTCCAACACATCATCAAAAATCAGGCCTCCTGCATTCAATCCCACCTTCATATTTGCCATATAGCTTCACTCCCATTTTTCTGTCCTGTCCAGAACTTTTCATAGTACAAGAGTTCGCTCCCTTGTAAAATTTACTGTTTGCTGTACACTTACATCATACACTTGTACCTTCACATCAATCTCCACATAGACCCCGAGTAAGGCAAATAAAGTCCGTAGGACAACACTCCTGTGCTTACTCTGCTCCTAAATGTTCCCTGCCTTAAACTGTAAGATACCTACTTCCATACACTTCTTTTCCTGGAAAAAATGATAGGATGTAAGCAACCTTGTTGTATACTTTCACCTACCTATAATGTCAACTATATGGAGTTTCAGCTTCTGCTGCAGGGTATTCAGAGCTGCTGAAAAGGAATCTTGAGATGACATTTTTATATTCTGTTTCACATCATTGGAAAGGGACAACCAAAGCTTCCCAAAGTCTTCTGTACTCATTTCCATTGGCCTAAAAATAAGTTCACCACGTATCTTAGCAAAATAAGATAGATTATTCAGAATGTATTAGGTCTCCCCAAAAATAGTATCTGAAAGCAACTGAACAGAGCAAGCAATAAGCAAATACAGATTAAATAAACTCCTTCTCTTCCCATCTTAACACTTTAACAAGTTTCTATTCCTTGGTTTAGATTTCTAAATAAAAAATAACATACATTATTGCATATAAATGGAAGACCAAGGTGAGTGGCCTTGAGATATCTGCCCACTGAAAGAGACAAAACAAGTTCAGTGAGGCGCAGACTTTATTACTGCAAACAACATGGATTTCACTATAAACCAGAAAAATCTACTGGAAAAAGAACACCTGTTTTTTCTACTCCTAAAATAAATGCAGTGTTCAAAAATTAAGAGAATGAGCTTTCCTCTTCCCCTGCAAAAGTTGTCATCCTTTTCATGAAAAGCATGATTCTTAGTACTCAAATCACTTATTTTGGTTTGACATGTTTATATCATGCCGTATTTTAAAATGGCATGTCCTTCTGTTCACTCCGTTCTGTCAAGCGCCTCAAAAATGCATTCTGTAGTTCAAGACTATTCTAACCTGCAGCTGCTGTCAATATTCTTACTGGATTGTTGTACTTCTTTCAGGAACATTGCCCCTTATTTCTAAGTGTATAATTAATCATTTGCCATCTTTACAGTCATCTCAATTAAAGTTAGCTGCTCAAGATGAAGCCTTATATTTTCATAATAAATACCCACCCTTGACCAATTCTTATTTGGATACACACATTTTTCAAAACTGCAGCTTATTTTATTTACCTGATGAAGTCCAACAATGATAAAGCTATGGAAAATTCAAGGTGAATTTCCATCTCTGACTGGTAATTAATGGAGCCAGAAAGAATTCCCTGTGTACAGATTTTGTCCATCCACACACATTTCTGGCAATGTTCCACACTTTGAGCTTCAATTACAGGAAACTGGTAGGTGAGACTCTCCAAAATCTGTATAATTTTTTAAAAGGAATACAGAATGTAAGTGTTGCTGTCAAGTTGTGTAAGTGTCTAAGACACAGCTATAAAACTGAGTAAGTGCCTTTTATTTCAATTGATTTTTCTTGGGCTATTTGGCAAGTGAACACAGCTACCATTTCTCAACTCTCATCAAGGACAAATCTATCATTAACATCCAGAAAAGTTCAATGAGAATAAAAACAATGGAGAAGTTCATCTCTTTCCACCAATTAGCACCTCCCTTCCCACACCCCAAGTGATTACTCAGAGAGACCAAGAACTGACGACCAAGAATCTGAACCTAAATTCTGTAGTTCAGTCCCAAAATAAACTAATATATAAGAGCAAGCAACACTGCCACATAGCCCAACCTATATGCTAAAAAGGAAGAAGTTGAGAAACAAGGATAATTTCAAGATTGCTCAGAAGTCCCTGGCCTATCCAAACATAGATTTTCTCTGTGACAGTGGTCTGTGTGTAAACAAGTGAGTTACAATGGAAAACAAAACATGAGATGCTCATTTTCTATCAATGCCATGATGGGTTTGATTCAAGCCAGAAATAGGAAGGAAGGAGACTTCCTAACAAATTAGCAGTTCCTTAAGTAAATTCTAAAAAGAAATATTCTGCTTAATTCTCTTTATTCATTTATCACTTGCTGAGTGTCTCCAAGGTTTCATAATTCTGTGCTTCTTTCAGCAAAACCCATGGATAGTCATGACAACAGGCAATTTCTAAGTAGCTTTCCAATTATTTAAGCGAAGTTTCAGTCAAGACTGCCAGATGCTTTTACCACTCATAGTTAAATCCCAGATGTAGCTGATGTCAAAAAATAAACTGACTCCTCTCTACCATCAACTGGATGCATGAGAACAGGAATTAAATATGACTGATATATTTAGGAAAAAAAAACAACAAACCAAACCAAACCCAACAAACCTTGAAGCAAGCTTACACAAAGTTTATGTGAAGGAAGAAATTGGAACACATCTGTCTATCAGATAAAGACAAATGAATGCACAAGCCCAGCTGTCACATCCAGACAAAAAAAGTTACACAGTGATTTATCTGGCAGCTTCTGAGTATGACTGGTTACATTTGCATTCAGTCTTAAACACCAGGAAGATTCTGAATTCAGAACAGAAACATCATACTTATTTGTAATATGGATGCAAGCAATAGGAAATGAAATCAAGGTGAATTAAAGAAGTGAGATGCTCACTTCTATACCAAATGACACTAAGTTTAGTACTGAGATTTTCTTCACTACTATTTAGGATGTGTGCAATAGCCATACCACAGGTTTTAAGGAAAAGCTTTGGAGAAAAAGCATGGCATTATTTTAACCAAATATTGTACACTTAAATGCAAGTGAAAAGCAAGTGAATTTGAAATATAACAGAAACAAAGTTTCTTACCCGAAAGTGTTCTGCTTCTTCAAACACTAGGTTCACAGTATTAAGTGCAGAAGTGGTTTTATTTGAAACAAAAACAGCGAGCAACAGAGAGTCATCTGTCCACACCTTACGTAAATATAGAGTTAAGGCATCACTCTGGCAAAGTTCTACTACTTCAGAGTGAGTGAGCTCTTCTAGCTCTTCTGGTAAGGAAGGGATCAACAGTGTTTCATTGGCACTTTCAGATTGAGCACTTGCAGAAGGCTGAAAAATTTCAATATTACTATCAGCAAACAAAGATGGCTGTGACAGCCTACTATCTGAAAGTCTGTCATCCAGCTCAGACTTTTTTAGGTACTGAGGTGTTTCAAAAGCTAAATTATCTTCTACAGTATCTGAAGAACACAGGGAGATTTTCCTTAACCTTGTGTGTATACTTCCCTCACAGTCTTCCACGTTAATAGGTACTGTATCAAGTAAGGGACCAAAATCTGAAGCAACACTACTCTGGAAGTCTGATATCTCCTCATGGTTTTGAGTTTCATTTAACTTTGATTTTCGTTTGAACTTTTGAGTAGTTGTGTCTGCTTTCCCCAGCTGAAAAGGAAAATAAAGAAAAAACAAACAAACAAAAAAAAAGAGGTGAGGAAGATTCTAGCAACCAGTCATGTTACCATTAACAGCATGAAACAGAGGGAGCAAGAACAAATAATTATCAAGGAATCAATTCAGATCACAAATGCAAATAGTTTCTAAGTGTTGTAATGGATCCAGCAACAGGCTATTGCTGTATTTCTTACAGGGTATTGGATTACTCTAATGTAAGAATGACTCTAGGTTCTCTGAAAAACTAAAAGCTCCTATTGAAAAGTAAGCACATGCAAACAGTTTCTCATTAAACCAGTAGTAAATACCAAGATTTGAGCTGGCTAATATGATAACAGTAGTATTAAGAAGATTACCTAAGAGTGAATTCTTTAATGGTCCACATATTACCATATATAAATAAAGAATGGTCTTGACATTCTTAGGGGCAGGGTTTGATGCACTTAGGCTAGGGCACCAAACTCTAGCCTTACTGCCAAGTTAATGCCAACAGCTCTGCAAAGCTGAGTCAAGGAACAGTTGTTTGTGAGACTAAAACTCAAAGTGCAATGTATAAACAGAGGGAAGTTCTAGTCACTGAATCTCATGTGTGCCAGAGGTTGCTTCGTCAAGTAATATCCAACCCATTTCAGGTTCTTCAAGTTCTTAAATGATGAGATGACAGAAATGATTTTTCAATAGTTTTTCAGTGACTTGGGGGTTTTTGCCTCATTTTACCACAACGCTAATTTGATCTGAAACTGATTATAAATATCTGTAATTGTAAATACGGCAATATATAAACTTTAAACTGGTACATCTCAAAAGAACCACTTACCAGGCTGACACCAGCATTTGATCCTAGCCCAATAAACAAAGTTGATGCTAACTGCTGCTTCTCTTTGTCTTCCTCAGAGATGTTGGCAACTTGATCAGACCGCAACACAGGAGGATCACCCACTTGCCCTGCTAATAAGCTGCCACAAGAAACAGTTCGTGGCTCATTTTCTTTCCCTACTTGGTTTTCTTTCTTTGGAAGATAGCCTTCTTTTCCCCATAATTTGCGTATTCCCTCAAGTTTCAGAGTATTTGTCCTAAAAAGGCAAAAAAAAAAACAAGGCAGGATCAACCATATGAACATCACGTTCATAAAAAACACCCTGAACACCATTCACAACTTTTGGTACTTCGATATACAGCAAGTAGTGGAACATAAATGAACACTTTTACATATGCATGAAGTTCTATGTTAGTAATGTCATTCATGACTTATACAACACCCTGCAAATGCAAACTTGAGCTAGGCTATATAGTCTTAAGTATAGATGTATACTAAGTCAGCACTAGACACCTGCAGCCAGTAGCAGACTGTTTGCCAGCTCCATCCAGTTTCAGGTTACTTGCAGGTATTTGAATATTTGTTTAGAAGTGAATACAAGCAATTTACTAACTGTCTTTTTCCCCAGAAGAAAGATTTGGGGAATTTCTAAGTATCTTTAAATAGTTCTATTGATGACTCCTCAAAGAATAATTTAAGTTAGAGACTGAAAATTAGAAGAGACCTAAAAACGTAATTTTATTTCTTAAGAAAAGTGTTCATGTTCTCAGACAGCCTGAACTCTAGCAGAAGTTAATTCCACAGACACAGTCTAAGTCCTACACCTAAAAGCCTCAAATTTTCTTCTACCAACAGATTAAGAAATCTGAAAAAGCTTCCAAGGTTTCCTGCACGCCAATCTACCAGAGTATAAATCAAACTATTCATTTGTGTGAAACTACAGATACGGAATTTATTTGTACTGTTCTAAAACTTAAGGGGTATCTTACACTGCGAATCTTAGCCTCACTTTTACGTAAAAGTTCCCTTAGAAGGCACATTATTACACGCCCATAAAAAGCAAGCATAGCCTAGAAGAAAGAGTTCAGAGTGGAAAAACAAAACAAAACACAAAACACCAAAACTTAATCATGTAAACATTAGGTAATCCTGTGCCAATTTTACTGCATTACCTATCATTTAATTTGTAGTTTGTAAAGAAAGAAGAAAAACAGTCTAGCTGTATTAGCTGTTTTTCCTAGTTATTTCCAAGAACATGCCATCTGAATTTCTTCTTACACGACAGAAGTTTCCAAGTTCAGCTGTATTTTTTTTTCGTTCCATTTAATGAAAAAGCCAAGATACATGACACTGACAAGAAGGGAAGTTTAAATGTACTTAATTTCAAACAGAAATTAACTCACTCTTTATGCCCTGTCTCAGCACTATTACCAGACGTATCAGAACCAAAAGACAGACCAGTGGGGGACTGTCTGCCAGCGATGCCAGATGAAGACACACTTGAAACAAACGACAATCCATAAGGTTCAAAATTAAGAGCTGCAAGACAGACGGAATCTTAAAGTTACCATGAGGCATAAAAAGGGAAGAAAGAAATCTATTTTATCAAAACAGATGTGCGGTACTGCTGCACTTTCATGACCTGTACTGCTTCCCATTCAGGATCCTATCCTCATTAAAAATGGATGTTTCTGTTCTCAAGTTTTTTTAGACACATAGGATTTATCTAAAACATTAATTAGGTATTTTGTTTTAAATATTAGAATTAAGCAGAAATAGTGACTTTATAGCATATCACTAAAAAATGTGCTGATTCTTAGTATTTGTAGACAGAAGTACTGCATTGGATATAAAGAAGTCAGCTTTTCTATTTGTTCAGGAGCCTAAATAACATTGAGTCCACAGCATTATGTCCATATATCTCCACCTGCTTTGCAAACATACTTGACACCTTGAGTGACAAATAATTTTCACTAAGCTTTGCAAATCAGGATTCAGAACTCGATCTCAGAAAAGTGGTAAATTCTGTCAAGCTACACATGCAAACAAATGAGCACTATTTATGGTATATATTAACCTGCACCATCAAAATAATCTTTTTAAAATAACAATTTAATTGTAGGTAATGCAGTGTACAAGACTCATTTTTCTAATTCCTCAACAGTAAAGCTGAGGAATGTTTCAGAAAAGCTTTCTGACCTCAAAGGGAATCATTCAAGAGTGTCTAAAGGAAATCTTTATATGACTGCCTATAAAACTGAACAGGTATTTTTATGGTTAAAAAAAAAGTAAAAATAAAAAATGCATTACAGGTAAAGTTTTGGGGCATTTTTTAAAAAATAAAAACACATATTGCTGTCTTATCCATACTTACACTAGGTAAAATTGGTCATAAAGTTCACAATAGTTATTATTGCAAACTATAATTCCATAGTCAGGACTAAGTGCTCAGTACAGTAAAGTTAGGAACCCTTTGCTTTCACTTTTAATAATCCCCATAAATTTCAAATCTCGTAGACCAGCAGAGATTACAGTAAAATGTTGTCATCTGCAGAACAGCAACCTATAATTAATGAACAGTTACAGGTACCAACTAGACAGATGTGGACTAAAAATCTAACTTGAACTAAGTCTGCAGACAAGAGATTTATTAAGATAACACAGATTAAAGTAATATTAACCATACACTTACATTGTTTGTTATTACTTATCAGGCAATTTACCAACTATTTAATAAATACAGTAAACTAACAGTCACCTTTTTCCTGAGAAAGTTTCTCCTCTTGTCTCTGATGATGAGGTTTATATGGTGCTGCACCACGACCAAGTCCCTCAGCCACAAACCCATCCAGAAAAGACAAGGAAGCATCTACCTACACAGAATTAATACAAGTAAGAAAGCAACAAAAGTATCTTCTATACGTGAGCCTGATGCTACCAGAAGAATAGTGTCTTTTCAACAAATCAGTATGTTCTGTCTCACATCTCCCATATCTACCAGTGAAGCTGCTGTATTTATTGAAATTCTTAAGCAAGTATGTTGAAACAGACTGAGCTAGAGATTTGTAGGTTAAATTAATTCCTCTGATATTGATTTTTGTCTAAAGAAAAAAAAAAAAGCAGAGTGAAGCTTTCCCAAAATGGCTGATCCTACCACTGCATGAAAATACTGAATTAAAAAAAAATTTTAAAAACAAACCTTAAAAATCTCAGTGATATTGATACTATTTTCCATAATTTGTCATGGACTTTTCAATGTCAAGATCAGAGGGCAAACCCTTTGAACTGAAAAGCAGTACCATATCACTAAAGTAGGCCTAACTTGTCTTTAAAAAACCAAGACAACAAAAATTTAAATCAGCATATGAAATCATAGTTTTGTTAAAAGCTACTCTAGCTTACTAATCAAACACTGTGGTTCTTTACTTTTCAGTATAGAATATTATGATACATCACAGACGCCTGGAAAAGCATGCTTCTGAAAACTTACTTTAAGCAGATTAAAGACTGGCACAAGTCAGAACTGTCAAACACCACTCATTTTGAAAACACATTTTTACCAAAATATTCAACTCCCCAAACTACAAGGAGAACACACATTGCAGCTGTCTTACCACCATCTCATTGCAAGTAGCATCAAATGGAAGCACGTTTTTCATCAGTGCTTTATCTTCACAAAGATGCTTCAATTCAAAGGCATACTGTCTCATGCAGGTATCTAAAGAGCTGCTGAATTCTTGGATTAGTTTGTCAACAGTTTTCGAACAGGAGACACGTGATGCTATCTTGGTTACTGCAGCCATTATCCACACTTTAGTTTCAGAAGTAACAAATGTCTTCTTCAGCAGGCTGTGTAGCTTTGTCAAAATAGCTTCTGGATCAACATCTGTAGCAAGGCTGGAGTATTCACCCAACACCTATTCACAAAGAACAGACAAAATACTCATTTAGTCATAGAGCAGTGCTTTCAGTTTTGAAGTTAAAATGTAGTACTAAATGACACAATAAAATCCACCACATATTCAAGAAACTAAAATTTAAATATATTCTAAATTATTTCTTTAACATTTTGCATTTCGAATGTCAAAAGCCTGAAATTATCTTTGTGTTTACCTCAGCAGACTCCAACTTTTACCTTTTTCAAAAACAAATTATCTGTGTCAAAAAGAAAGGCAAACATAGCAATTAGGCCCTTAAAAAACATGATTTGCTCACACTGAAGCCTCTTGCTCGGTTAGAAGCTGAAGCTTACTCAGGTAACCAGACAATACTAGCATAGCACTTGGCCAGTCGCCTGCAGGACTAAAAATGCATTTCACAACCACGTAAGGCCTAATTCTGATGAAGACAGAAAGGCTCTTCGTACATAGTCAAGATTCATGTGGCCGTTAAGCCATACCAATAGTCACCTGCCTTAAAGGGACCAAGTCAGCTTTTCCACACACTATGACAAGTTAACTAGTCCTCAGGCACGAAGAGGTCACTAAAAACAGATTTCAGCATATTATCTTGACTTCAAATGAAAACAGACTATTAATGACTAAAAAGACAAGTTACAAAACATTTATTAAAAACATCATCAGCTTTGACAGTTTCCCCATATCTGTGTATTCAACTTTAACCATATGTCTAACTTACCCAGCTCATAACTTGAAGGAACTTCTGTGGATACAATGCATCTTCCTCTTCAAGTAATGCTAAATAAGACTGTACTGCATACATCCGTAGCTGATCATCTTCTTTTCCATCATCAAATCCTAGAAAATAATATATACTTTGCCTGAAATGCAAATAACACCTCCTATCAAGCAATGCAAAGCGCATTTTCAGAAAAAAAAAAAAAGATTAAGGAGTATCTAATTATTCTGAGCATTCAGGGAATTACCTTCAGCCAAGAGTCTCAGAAAGTTGTTTGGGATATCAGGATGCACAACATCACCTCCAACTGAAAACACAGCATTCATCGTTTGGATGAACCACTCATTGTCTGGGGCATACGTGTCCAGATGTTAAGGAATGAAGTGCTAAGGCATAAATTTATTTTTTCAGTGCGTTTCCTAAGGAAATGGATTTTCCACAAATAAGCTACCTAGCTTGCTCTTCCCAATAAGTTGAATGTCTGATGGTCAAGTATCAGCTCAATCTACTTGATGAGGAAATATTCCTGCATCTTTTATAAAGTGTTTCCTGTAAACACTTATAATTCATATTATCAGACAAGAATACAAACAGAAAATCAAAGAATGGGAAGTCTAACAGCAATATTCACCATATGCCAAATTGCTAATCACCAGTTCCATCTTCTTGGCATAGTGAAAGAATCTTTTCTTTATTTCTGTGAAAGTGCATCAGTCTTAAAATCCACACACCAGCAAAAAGCTCTCTGATTGAAAGATCACTCTCAAAACTGCAGAACAGCACTCAACATAGCACTGAGGCATCTCTCTCCATGCAGTGGTGTAAGACTTCAAAGCTGTAATTTGAAAAACCAAGGTTTTAATGCTAAATTCCAAAGTCAAAGTAAAGTATTTTCAGTACTATTACTTTCTCTCAATGAAATGTAAGAAACACTTCAGACTTCTTTGTATGCATTTTCTTTTGCACTGGTTTTTTTTTTCATTTGAAAGAGTGGAAAGTACAGCTGTAACACTTCCTACTTCAAATGACCATGGAAGATGCTCTGAAAGGTACAAATGCTACCTTTCCCTGAGCTGACTCCAAAGTTACAGGAAAATAAAAGGATATTTCTCAGCTAGTTCTGCTATTTTGCCAACCAAGTTGATGATAGCATACTCTTCTTTACTTTCTTTTAAGTAGTCAAGCATCTTTTGAACTATGACAATTACATTCTGTCCATTTGTAATTCTATAGAGAAGCTCTAAAGTCTGAAACAGAAAGAAAAAAAAAATTTAATTGGGTCTAATGCCTCAAAAGACGTAACAGGCAAACAGAAACACTTTAGTACAATGCCAAATTGAGCAACTGTCTTTATTTGGCAAGTCTTAAATGAAATACACCGCTTATCTACATAGCTTGTCATATTACCGCTGTTTAACTACTCTCTTACAATAACTGATACATACTATGCCTTTTACACTACTAATTTTAGAAAATCAACAATTTTAGAAGTTAACTTCATTTTTTTACATTTAAAAATTCACTGACCTCCCTTTTAATAATGGGATCTGGATGGTCCAGACATTCAATTATTGTCATCTGGTGTTGCAGTGCCAGATTAGGATCCTGCTGGATAACGTAAGTCAGAGCCTTTAAACCTAGAATATAAGTGATTGGAAGTGATATAACAGAATGACCAAATTGAAAACATCTTAATGAAATCAGGTATCCTTACCTAAGTATTTCAAGTTAATTTTGGGGGACAAAACAAATTTTCCAATGCACTTGGCAGCTTTTTCAAGTAGTTCAGATTTGGGATAAATGGTATAAATTGTCTGGACACATTCAAATAAGATGGCTGCAGAGGAGGAAAGAAAGGCACATAATTAGCATGTATTAAATACTTCTATAATGCAAAATTTTTTAACAAGCAAATAAGAACACTGACTGTATCAAGGACTTGCAGTACTGTCCCACTCCCACTGCATATAACTGCAGAGTACCTACTGACATAAATAAAAACAGGATGAAAGACTATCTCCTTTAGTATATAGATATTTTATTAGCCTTTGCCATTGTGCGTACAACTTTCTGTCCTTAAGGGTTTCCCAATCTTGAATTCTCCTACAGTTGCCCAGAGGACAGGATAGTCTTTAAAAAGCCAATGGGCAACTATAAATTATTTGAGACAAAATATTTTTCAATAAGTCATAGGATTTCCTAGCTACTACCAAGAGCCAAAACCATCTCAATAACATTCTTACTAAAAAACCAGCTCTGTAGAGTTGAGAAAAAGCCAGAAGTAAACTGAACAATGCACAATAATTAATCCTCTTCAGCAACAATTCACAAAGACTATGATCAAGTTACTCTCACCAACTTGGGAGTCTCACCAGTTGTGTCATTTTCAGTTTTCTTGTAACTCAGTCTCTAAATGAATTCTGACAATCATCTACTCTTCTTAAGCATTACAAAACTAAATCTGAGAGACGCTGGCATTAACAACTCAATTGCCTACAAGAAGCAAGAAACATGCAATAACCAACGACTTTGTGTAAGGAAGAGTGAGTGCTTACAATTACATTTTTATTTTATCTCGGATCATCAACTAAAGTTTTATAAAAAGCTTACCATATGTGAACAAAACGTACATACCTAAATTCTATGTCCTTATACAAACCATAATGAACTGCCTACTTTGCCCCTTAAGTGCTTAAAACAAATTTAATGTTCAAATCCTAGCAATTGCAACTGCATATTGTCTGTATTAAAAAGGCAACACATCTCCCCATATCTTGCTTCTATTTTTTTAGGCAAAAAACATACAATAAATAAATTGAATACACTAAACATCTGACAGATGCTTCTTCATTTATTATTTACTAGAACAGACTACTTCCCCAAAGCTCTTCTTTTTAGTAGAAGTGAAGCTTACACAATGATTTACAAAATAGGTATCAAGAAGGCATTAGACATCTAGAGCTTTGAGCCACGTTCCTTTCCCCAGGCACCCCTTAGCGTTGTTTTAAAAAAGTCTTAATTTTCTTTCCATTCCATTAGCACAGGTACTTTAGCAACACTGAAGGAGCTTTACTTTAAAAATAATGGGAGGAGTTTAGTTTTTTTTAATAGTGAAACAGCCCTTAAAGTAGGGTTCTAGAACATCAGATCTGGGTGTCTTGAGAGGTATTAAGACCTGAAAAGGAGAAGGCAAAGAAAAAAAAACATTGCTCAACTTCTTATTAGAAAAAAGATAACAGTGCAACTATTCCTTTTGATTTGTTCTAGCAACAAATACAGCTTTCTCTACTGAGAGGATTATGAAATTAACATAGCCTTCCACAATGTTCTAGAAATTTTAAATTTGATATGTGTGCCAAAAACATCTTTTCTGAGGCACCACTATCACTGAACTCTGGAGGTGGAATTTCTATTAACTGTGGCTAGAGGAAAAGCCCTACATGGCTGGAAAGAACCGATGCTGTTACTCTTGCACACTTTCTATTGTCTATCTCAGGGCACTGAAAAGATATAAGTATTTCTAATAAACAGAGCTGCATCACTAGGACTTTATCACTTATTTCAACTTAAGCAATGTTCAGTAAGAGCTTTCATGAAGAACCTGACAATGCAAACAGAGGATAGAGGCTTTTGAGTCAAGATGAATTCCCAGTGATTAAGTGTTATACTTACAATAAGCCACACTGTAGAGCAACGTATCATTTGTTTATAATTTACTAGTTGGACACCTAAGAATACAGTTGCTGTTTACTAAAAATAGCATTTTCAAAAAGTACTGCATAACTATTTTAGCATGATCAACTACCCATTTTTAATCTTTCAAAATTCTGATAATTACATAAGATAACCTCACCCACCATAAGTAATATTATGATTTATCTCTGCTCTTCTTAAAGATTCATCTAGAACATCATATATCAATTCACTTGCCCTGTTTAACAAGAAAAAAAAATTTTAAATTAGTTGCAGCACTAACAAGCATGTAGTCTTATTTTGCCAAAAAGCTCAAACACTAGTATTGAAATCTGTGACACGAATTAGTCATACCCACATTTGCTTTAGCATGGAAGAGCTCTATAACATTTTCTAGATGGCATCTGACAAGATGTTTGCAGCTTTCAAAAGAGACATTTATCGTATCACAAGAATAAAAACACTTCCCTCGCTGCTTGTTTAAAAAAATAAAGCATCAACAAGAAAAGGATCACAGACAACTAGGTCCTCACAAAATGCCACTTTAAAAAATATCTTTACTCAAGATTTTCAGAGTTGTTTGGTAACCCCGTAACAGAATTCCCAGTAAAAATTTATTTCAAGCCTATTCCACAATAATCAATTGTTTAGTCCATCCAGTGGCTAAGAAAGTAACTTTGCAGTTTGAAAATTATCTGCTCACTGTATTTGTTAATAAAAAATGTTTAAAGAAGTTCAACACTGAAACCCTCTTATATAAAAAACCCATACCCCAAACCCAAAAAACCCATCAAAACAGAAAGCTATCTATGAGGCACTGATCGTGACTATATTCTTTGCAGCTGCTAAATATTAATTACAGAGAAACATCTGGTTACCTTGGATCATCTTTTCCTAACAGCCCCAGTATTCTTAAAAGCTGAATTTGTAACCATGGTGCTGGCACACTGTGGTAGTTGAAGTCAACAGGAAGCTTTCCTCCCACTACCTGCTTTAGGATGGTTACAAAACTCCCAGTCAAGTCCTTGTATCCAGATGAGTTTTCCTACATAATGAAAAAGAAATACACTTCAAATATTTGGATACAGCACCTCAAAATTAAAAATAATCTACAACTTAATGATATCAAAATACCTACATTGATACTTCATTTATTTAAATCAAACTTCTAGTCATCCCTCAACACCTATCAATTCTTCACTCTAAACCCACGCTATTTTCTTACACATTTACAAAGGTATGAATGTAACTTTAAGGCAATACTAAAGGAAAAAACGTACAAGCAAACTTCAGCAAACCCTCTAATACACTGCAGAAGTTAGATCCTTTAGCTAACGATGCAATGATGCTGAGCAGTCGGATCATACAAGAAGTGGATCTGTCAAGTTAAATGGAGAGCTAGCACAAAGATAACGCAGATATCTGTGATCACAAATTAACTTTTCTAATGACTACAAGATTTTTCTACAAAACTTCTGTACAGTACACTGTGTTTAAACTTATATATGAAAATATAAATAATTTTATATATTTCTGTATTTTTAAAAATATTTTTAATATATATAAATTATATATATATATAAAATAGCTCCTAATTTCAGTTGTGCTTCTCATTCTTTGCCTACCTTAATCATTTGAAGATAAATATGCAAAGAAGCAGCCATGACTCCAGCATCCCTGTCACATAAGGCTTTCCGGAACTTATCATGAATGTGCTGAACTTGGTTAGGAGCAATAAGATAGAATTTATATAAAGCTTGAACAGCTTTTCTTCGGATAATTTCCCTGAAGAGAAACAAGATTCACACAAAGTAAAATTAAGCTGCTTGTTTATTTTAAGTACATAACTTGCACTTGTTATTTCTACAGCTACGTAAAATTATGTGGCCAGCCATCACGATGTAGAGATGACAACCCACATTTTGCGTATTTGATAACAAATTACTTCGCAAATACCACTTCAGTGAGAAAGTGACAAAGTAAAGTTAAAAGCATAGTATGGTATGATGTCAGAGTGATGATTCAAAAGAACAGCCACCAAATAAAGAAATTGGCCACTGCTAAACTGTTTTGGTCACGTGCGCAGCTCAAAAAAATACCCATCTAGAACTTACTGAGTCAGTTCATTCTGCAGTTCCCTTTGTAACAACACTTATAATGTTATCCTCTGTGTATGGGATATTATAAATTAAGAATTGAACAATTCAAGAGTATTGATATCTGCAGATATGCTTTTATCAACAAAGTTTCTATAAATAGCTTTATGAATAAAAGTATCAGCAAACGACTTCAAAGATCTTAACCTGTTTCTCCACTCAGTCTACAAACACCTCTTCATCCACATATTTGTTAAAAGCACTCCAGCAGATAAATTCAATTGCATTTACTTATCAAAACGGCTTAAGAAAAAAATTAATGCCTACCAAATAGTCAAGATTGCAAGTAAATAAGACAAGAACTGAAGAGAAAAACCAGGGGGGGAACCGATTTCTGAAGGTAATGATTATAAAAACCAACCCAGAAAAAACACCAGTTTACTAAACATACCTACAAAATTAAGTCATTCA
>JAVSBS010005631.1:13690-46639 GCA_033124195.1 Coracias cyanogaster | reverse complement strand
CCCCCCCCCCCCCCCCCCCCCCCCCCCCCCCCCCCCCCCCCCCCCCCCCCCCCCCCCCCCCCCCCCCCAAACCGGGCTTTGGGCATTAACTACCTCCTTCTAGAAAGAAACAGCAGATCCAGACTTGCCTGGGGGTCCAAACATAGCCTATGCTCCCTAAGGAAACCCTTGCCTAGTTATAATACCTTACTGTGAGTCCAAGGGTGAGCAAGCCCTGGGCTGATTCCTACTTCTCCCTCTGAAAACACCAGGTGACTCTGCAGAGACTAAGATGACTGTTCCTATCACACCCAAAGGCCATTGCGCACAAACAGCAGCGAGCAAGCTACAGCCTGCAGCTCGCCTGCTCACAGGCACAGGAACATGCCATGGCAAAGAGATGCTTTAAAGCATCATTTCTTATGTCTTGAATCCAGTGACCACCTAACCTGCTTAAGTGGGGAGGGGAATCCATTTTTGTTCTTTTACAGTATTGCCGCAATTGCCATAACCAAATGAAAAAATAACTTAAGCTTTAAGTAGATGGACGTTCAATTTCCTCCTATTTTGTTTGCTTCCTTGTGTGGGTGATTGAGCACACGAGCCTCTTGATTTTTTTTTCCTTCCTCAGCCACGGTATACAGACCACCTTCTGATACCTTTGCAGACCACTGGCTTTCCAGAAGCCACAAATTGCACAACACTGGCAGAGTACAATAATCAGAGGATGAGCTCTGGATTCACCACAGACCAGTACTCAGGTAGTCTCTGAGTACTTAGAATACCAATTCTTACAATACTTCTGATATTTTAGAGGATGAAAAAACACAAGCTTTGCTCCTGCCAACCCACTGGCAAGGCGCATCCTTTACTTGCAGATAAGTAGTGAGTATCCCTGTTTCCCAGGTCTCTCTAGCAGAAGACCCTACTGCCTCAAAAAAACTGACAATCACACTTCCACCCCAATTTTTAAAACCTCCACCAGGAACACGGAGAGAAGGGAGCCTTCCTCTCCGCAGGGATAGGCAGCAAGATCACATAGTTCACAACGCACTCGCCTCCCTGTCCACTCCACAGGGAGGGGTGTCCAGGGCTAATGTAAGCCCTGCTCTCCAGAGCCCTGAAGCCTCTGCATGACGTTTTTGTGCTTTCCCTTGTTAGCAGCTGCCTCAGTGGTTGGTGGAACTGCTCTGAATAGCCATTTCCATTGTATCTCCATGAAGGGAGAGGACAGAAGAGGTCTTGCTATAACACCACAGACCAAACCACTATTGGTCATAGACAGTTCAGCCAAACAAAAGACTTTTTCCACATCTCGCGCTGTGCAATAAATTATGAAGTCCTTTTCCCCACCCCACCCCCATTTTCTGGTGTTTTTTTTTTAGCTAATATAACTAGAGACATGTTCTTTCATGACCACTGCAAGGAAGTAGCTCAACAGCATCGTGCCCCACATCTAAAACAAGGTGGGCAAAGAACGTTTTCTGGGTTTCCCCATTAATCACAGCAGTTCAGACCACTATGGACCCCCAGGGTTCAATGCTGTCATGGTAGGAAAGACACAGCAGCTTTCTCACAGCAAGCCTCCAGCTCACGCAAATATTCTCCAAGACCAAGTGGGAAGAAATGTTGGCTTGGAGGGAGAGAGGTAGCAGCACAATTAATTGCTTAAATTCCACCACTTAAAAAGAAAAAAAAAAAATTAAAAAGGAGTCTACAGATACCAGTAGCTGCCTGACATGCTATCTCTAGGAAGACACTGGTATGTGTGGCCTACAGATGAGGGCATATGTCTGCAAATGATTTGTATATAGCCAAGCATTTTACAAGCTCCAGTCCTTCCTGCAGAGACATATGACAAGCTCTGGTCAACAGAAGATGAGGATGAGACTGGACATTGAGATGCCCCGTTCCCCTGGGCAGGCCATCTGCTAGGGGATGTCTGGCACCCCCTACCTCACCCCAAGTAACCACACACAGTGGGAAACTCCAGGAACCTTCCCATCCCACAACTGGTTGACTTAGTCCGTTCACTGGGAGCTGCCTGCAGCTCCTACTCCCACCTGCAGGCCAGAGGTCCCCATCTCACCCCCAGCCAGCATCCAGCCCAGAGGCAGCAAAGGAGCTGGAACTCCTCAATACACAGGTGTCATTTTTCATGCTTTGATCATGACTAGAAAGTTTTTTTTAGCCAGACAACTCCTCCTCATTAATTAAGCTTAGGAAGGAAGAGGGAAGCTCAACTTCAGAGGACAAGTACTTGTCCTTAAAAGGCAAAGGTTAACCCTTTGAAAGAATCCTAGCTGTATTTCCTTTCAATGATGCTTTGTTTTTTTTTTAAAAAAAAACCAGCAGAAATGTACCTTGTCAATAAACAAACCAAAATATTAAAACCAGGTATCCTAAACTGACAACCTGCCCTGGTTTATTCTGCTTTGTTCCCTCATCAAGGCACATATGAGCAAGGCATTTTTTCTTTCTTAGTGCATCTTTAGATTATTATCTTATATAAAAATTCCGTCTACCAGCCTGGTGCTCATACCGACCAGCAGATCTCCAAAAATGGATAAAAAGCAACATTTCAGCAGAAGGTACGTGGCTCTGCAAGCAGCATTGCCCTCATCTCCCCTAAGCAATCTGTGCTGAGACCGGGTGGAGGGGAGGTTAGAAGGAAAAAGAAAAGGACCCTACCTCCTGAAAAGAATCTGAACAAAGTAGAGATGAACACCATCTACGTCTCAGAGAAAACAGCAAGAAGCCCATTAGCTACAGAAACATCAAACAAAATCTAGCACAACAATGTTGAAAACCAAAGTTTTGGGCTTTGGGAGAAGAAAAAAAAAAGTCTTTAATTATTTTGTTTTCTAACAGTAGAAATCTGTTCCCAAAGGGCTGAGCAGATTTCTCCCATAAAGCCCTATGTCTGCTATGGCAGAGATAAAAGTCATCTTTGTTTAAACAGAAGCCAAAGGTTAAAGAAAGGGAAAACCCATGAATAAGAGGTCTGCAGCCTTTCCCACCAAGAGCAAAGAGCTCCCCTTACCCTTCTCCTCCCATCCAGTCATTCAAGGCAGCGGAACACCAACACTAGTTTTGCTCAGAAAAAGCCATCAGGCACTTACCTTGCTTCTCTGCAGCAATGACAAGGAGGTCCATAACCATGAGGAAGATACCAAACAGGAAGACAGAAGGAGACTTCTGTGCTGGACTTATCCTGTAGGGCAGAACACCACCCCCTTACTATGTGCTTCAACCCCAGCCAAAATATTAAAGAAAAAAAACCAATGTCCTTGTTAGAATTCAGGCAGGACACCTGTCTGGCTGTTCAAAGCAGACAGGATTCACATGCTGCTGATTTTCACTTCTAACAAGAGGAAAAGCAATGGTTTGGCCTCTTCTACTAAAACCCAGCAGCTGGAGAAGAGAAGGTAGGGAGGTTCCTGCATTTTCATCCTGCCTCTGCTGCTCATGCAACACAGGGATTTCAGAAAGATCCCTTTGCCCCTGCCCTTGCACCTGTAAAGTAAGAACCTCATAGCCAGACTTTTTAGCAAAGTCTGAACCAAATAGATCAAAATAGAGAAACTGAGAGCCCTTTTAACAAGCACAAACCAAGAACCTTCCCACACAGCACTCAGACTCCCCTCTGCTGCCTGCTGATCCCTAGCCTGTGCAAGCAATTATCCCCTGATTACTTTTGCTCGTTTCCATAGCCCTTCCCACCTGAGTGTCAGGAACAAACCGCTGGGGCTTTGTTTGGGGACCATGAGAACCCCTGTACTGCAGGAATGTGCCGCAGAGCCAGCAAGGCTCCCACTCGAAGCTAGACACGAGCTTCTATGATTCTGTGACTCTCAGGAGCTCACAGTTCAAATATTCCCTTTGATGGGCTGAAGATAAACATTAGAAGTTGTGGCTTAAAGATGAATTTTGTCAGCAGGCTATTTCCTTTAACAGAGAGAGGGAGAGCCATGTCTAAATGAAACAGCTGCACACATTGTGCCTAAGATGAAAACAAGGCTCTGCCCCTGAGCTCCAAGGAATTCCTCGGCACATCCCTTGATTCAGCCACAAATTAGTCCTAGCCCTTGTGTGCCTCCTGCTCGCCCTGTTGTTCTGTCTAACCTCTAACTTCTCTCTCTCTTTCTCCCTCCCACATCCCTGAAGGCCTCGCTCCTCATGTTGACTTTCCCGGCTTCTTTTCAGCTGGCCTTATTTAACTCCTTCCTTTGAAGAGATCCTCTCCTGCTCCCTCCTCTGAGCCACACTCTCGCTCTCAGGAGGTTGCTCAGTTAAGTGAAAGAGTTTATGGCCAGCGCTGCAGCCCTGCACCCCCTTCCTCTCTTGGACTAGTTCTGTCCAGACATGGGTTATAAAATCTTAGATGCAGGACTGTTCTACTTCTTTTTCTTTATGTGAACTCCTGTGTTGCTGATGTTTCTGTTGCTGATGTTATTCTGAAAGGGCACTTCACTCACAGTCTTTCTAAGAAGACCCATGTATATGTTAACCTGATGGCTCCATAATTAGCTCTTTACCATTGCAAGATGTGGGGAGGATGTCCTTGTCTTCCGCCTTGTTGTTTGTTCCTCCAGAAAACTTGTGAGGCTTCTCACCAGCTCTGCAGTGACTGTGTCGCCTAAAGAGCTGCATGTTCTTGACCAAAGAGAAAGACCCAGAACTTAGCAAAAAAGTGCACCCAGAGTCCAAGTCACCTTTAAGACCTGCCCTCAGAATGCACAGAAAATGCAACTAGGAAGAAATTTACTGAGACACATGGGGGCAATATATCTTTAATTTTTTTGCTTTTGTTTTTTAGTATTACAGTATATTCTTATAAAAAGATACAGATAAAAAGGACACTACAGGATTTGTACATTTAATTCACTTATAGTCTTAAACTGACTAAGAAATGAGGATACGCCAAGGCATTACAGCAGCACACAACCTTCCACTTCAGTAAGCAGCACTGTACCTCCTAGCTTGGCGGGCAGGGGCACCTCCCAATGTGACCTGTGAGTTTCAAGCTGAGCAGGCTTGCAGGGAAGAAGAATCACTGAAGATGGGGATGGTTTGGAAGGGAGGTGTTGAGCAGAGTGGCTCAGGTACCTGATGTTCCTTTACAACTCTTCTAAAGACAGTAAAGGTTTTTAAAGAGCCTGTATAAGGGCAAGCAGGAAGGGCGGGGGGTCGGGGTGGGGGAAACGGCTTGTCATAGAGGTTTTTCTAGATCACTCGGATGAGAGCTCCTAGTGGTGGACAGCCCTTCATGAGCTCTGTGGAATATCTTCTGAACAGACATCTAAACGAGAGGTTTGATCCAGATGCTGCCTCGAATTACACTGGTGTAACCCAGAGCAATTTGTAGAACAGATCCACTAACCAGTACGTTACCATGCATGACAGATGACTCTGGTTTGGAAGCATCCAGACTCCCTCATGAAACAAGGTGCCAAAACACCATGCTAGACTAATGACATCTTTCTCACAGGCACAGTGAGCAAAATCTGGCCAACTTCAGGAGGATACTGGTCATCCAAACTACTACTTAGAGTAGTAGATAGCTTTTATATATATATATGCAGATATATAAATTCTGTATTTTCAGTGGGCCAAATTGTGTTACCTAAGTTGGCCTCTTCAACTTCTCATAACAGAAGCTAAGGTGGCCAATGGAGGCTCCATGTTTGGATGGTAGGCAACCTGAAATCTATGTTGAGTATAGAAGCCAAGGAGCCATGGCCCCAAACACTGGGTGATTGCTAGAGCCTCCATGGGTAGAAAACCTACCAGTAGAAAGATTTTGTTTACCCTGGATAATCTGGGGAGAAGAATGAGAGAGGGGAAGTAGAGGAAATCCTTCTTCCTTGGCCTTGAAGATTGGAAGGAATACTAGCTCTGAGGAAGGAGAACTGTCTCAGTTCGTTTTACCAGTGTGTTAACTCTAGTGAGAAGTTATGGGACATGAACTACTTCTGCCCATCTCTCCGAACTTCTCTGGCATTATGGACAGAATAAGTGTGTTACTCACACTTACCAAGTGAGTAACTGTGCAGCTTTAATCTTCTCACCATGATTCATGATGAGAAATAAACAGGTTGCATAGAAAGTGTTCTAAAATAACCAACCTGCATCAGTTCACCATGGTTTAAAATGCATGCTTTCCAACAACCAGGATTACCAGAGCAGAGTGACTATGACATAAGCAAAAGAAATTTTTTTTTCTTCAACACCTTCCCACAGCAAGGCTGCTCACACGTGTCCCCTCGCCTAGCCCAGTTTGCTGCACGGTAGCCAAGCCAGCTGTCTAGCCGGTGTAATGCCCTGGCACGGTCTCAATAGTCTTTGCTGTAATGCAGTGTATACATACAAACATAGCAAACTAAAATAAGGCAAAATAAATAGAGGTGTCAGATTTACAGGTTCCCCTTAGAGATTCCTAAAACCTTTTTTTTTAAAAAAATCATTTAACCCCCAAACAAACAAACATAAAGAAACCCCAAAACAACCAACCCAGAAACAAAACTGCATATATCATGTACATCATCAACTGTACAACTGATCTCCTTTCCCCTCACGGAAACTCCTGACACAAGCTCCTCCCATGCAAACCAGCTCAGAGCGTGAGCTTTCCTAAAGAAGAGGAAAGATTCAGCCAGTGAGGCTGACCGTTACGGAAAGACCTGCCCCACAGGCTCCCACCAGGGCCCCTCGCGATTCTTTTCCCTTCCTCAGACACTGTGAACACATTACAGAAATGCTTCTGAAGGATACCCAGGTCCCCTCCCTAGTGGGGAGTCTCTCACCCCTGAACACTTGTCATACTTAGCTCTTGTAGGGAACTGGTGCCCAGACGATAGCTGTGCTGCAGGACACGGATGGGCCTTGCTGCCCTGAAGTCACTTTACCTTGTAGCTTTTCCAGAGTCTTATGGCTGACTGAGAAGAGTGACCCAGACCAAAGGGAGAGGAAGGGAGTTATTCAGACTTTTCTGGGATCATCCTAATGCAACCTGCTTAAGAACAATACAGAGACAGAGGTGGGTGAGTGAGTGAGTGAGTGAGCCCTAGACCTCTAGGGATAAAGTCTGGAGAGTTAGAAAGTACCTCCTCTTCTAGGTGTGAAGAACTTAATCACAAAGTTAGCAATGACCACGTTTCTGCAGGAAGCAGAACAAGCCCCCAATTATACCCTTCTTTCTAACTCCACTTATTTCCAAAGATGGAGTGATTATGCTTAAAATGCTGGTGCTAGGCAGAGGTGCAAGGTCAACAGCAGACCCCAGGTCTACTCCAGCTCTCAGTATGATATAGGCTATGCCTCATTGTTATACCTCATAACTGCTCAGGCTCTGCTAGCACTAGAGGACAAGGAATACATTTTTACTTTCTCCTTCAGTGCTCAACAACTTTCCCACAACTACTGATGAAGAACAGTGTAGATGCACTCACAGTACCCAAGAGATGAGAAGCAAGGAAAATCTTGGCTTCAGCAAGACTGACGCCAGGCCCTAGAGCAGAGCCTTTTTTTTTTCCTTATCTTGTGTGTGGCCAGCCCCATCTCATACAGCAGACCTATAAATGGGCCTCTCTGCTTGCCACCACTCATATGAAATCACTGCTTGACCTCGGTGCATAACTGAGCTTTTCCAAAACCCTCTTTATGAACATTCACCATGGAGTTAAGAGCCTGGAGGGGGACTGTCCAGCATGCTGAACAGAGCCTTGAGTGACCATCACGGATTCAAAGCAGGACTCTGGCGCACTGGAGTGCTGAGAAAGTTGAGCTGCAATGAATCAGGGGCATGACTGTGAGCTTTCTGTCCATCCCAGTAAGTATCCCACAGATGATTTAGAGGAGTTGCACAATCTCTCACTATTTGCATCTGACTTAAGGAGAAGGCAAAACCACAGCATCTTTCTTTGACTCCCTGTGTGGCCAAGCACACCGTACCATCGTACAGGATCTCTTTAAATTGGGGTTGAACTGTGCACACAAATAGACAGAGCGTTTATCCCTCCCTCTGCTTTTGCTACATTTGTGGCCTGGCAAAGTGACTTCAGTTTCAAAAAGCACAGCACAAACCTGGTTTGACAAATACCGGGGTAGGGGGAATGCTGTATTTATCTTCAAGGGGTTTGCCCTGAGGTATTTCTTCTCTGACAGCCCTGCCATGCTGACAGACTGCCTTATCAAACAAGTACCTGGGGAGCAAGCAAGCAGCCGTAAGTTGGACAGAGCCACGAGTCACATCATCTTGCACCAGGGCTGACCTTGGCACTACACCTGAATTTCTGGGTAAATCCTAAAACCAGGGTGAACAAAGAGGGGAAAAAACCCTACGATGTTCTAATCCCTAAAAGCATAATCTTTGGAATTCAGGGATTATCCAAATCTAAACTCAACTGTATACCAATTTGGCACATATTACCACCTCTCATATGGCTTACACGGCATAGGTTATATGGCATGCTTTAAAACAAGACAAACAAAAATGGCTGGGATATAGCATGTCTACTTCAGGGAGCAGCAAGGAGCTTGTTAATATAATTTACAAGAGACATTTCTAAAAATCCACTTTGTAATTTAAAATAAAAATGCTTTAAAAAGTGAGAGTTTTTCCTTAAACTTTCAAAAACCTTTATGAAATACAGTCTTTCTTCTACAAGGTGCTTGTGTCCGCTGCAATGGGCATTGCTGTTAATAGCTAATCCCAGAAGGGGAGTGGGATGGTGAGGGAGGAGAATGCACCCAGCTCTTGTAAGATACCAGCTCTTTACGACGAGTATTACACAGAGGCGCGGCAGTCTGGAATGTCGTAAATAGGAAAATTTCGGGGGTGGGAGACTCAAAATTCAGTAAACAATGAAACATTAGAGTTTAACAATTCTGACTTTTTTGCTTCTTTCCATAGTTTACATAATTATTGTACTTTCAAAGTGTTCAGAACACCACCACAGTTTGCTTCTCCAATATCGGGAGTGTGTAATACTGATCAGGCAGCGTGCATGGCAGAGGAAGTTCTGTTCTGCAGACTTGGTGCAGAGCCTGAGGTTAAGTGACATTCAGATAAAAATCAAACCAAATTATTAAAGTGACAAATAGAGCTTTTTTCAGTTCCCTGGGATTCCTTCACATTTTGTGCTGTTGACTATTGGTGCATAGTTTGTAGTTTCCCTCTTCTCAAGCATTCTTTCTTTTCTTCCTGTCTAGGAGGAAGAATCCATCACCATTTCTTTCTTTTCCTTTTTTCCTTCTCCAGGGAAGATAATTAAAAAGGAAGGCAAGATTAAAAAAAAAAAAAAAAAGCCCAAGACTGACAGCCCACACAATCCAATCCCTTTCCTAGAGCCAAGAAGACAGAATTCAGAATTCAGATCTCTTCTTGAGCTTCTTTGATTTTTTACTGTGTGCATCATACATGTAGCTTAAATACAGATTTTTTTTTTTTTTCCTTATGAATTGACCCATCTCCCAAGCCTGCTTGGCTTACATAATTCCATGTCCTCCTGGAAAAAATTCTCAGTTTTCATTATGGGAACCTCCGCTGGTTCATCCCAAGTGATCCCTTCAAAATGAAAAAGGCTGTGGGCTCCAAGGCTCTCATTCATATCTTGCTGAGTTACGTGATTCCCCTAGGTCAGAGTGGGGTGTGTGCAGTGAAGGCCAACCTGTTAGACAGAAAGACCTGCTCATGCCAGCAGCAGTCACAGCTAGCATCAAGTGGAAAAAATATCTTATTTCTTGCAGCCAGTGACCCTGTTTGCTTTTTGCTGTTTGCGACTTGTGGATGATACTAGGGAGCTCTTGATTTCCATTGGGCTGCACTAAGAAATCTTGCACAACAGGTAAGAAACGTTCACTGTTTCCCTACCATCTTCCAGCAATGACAACAGGCTCTGTAGTCATCTACTTGTAATCCCAACCTGGCAGTGGCTTAGCTGTCTAATTAAAAAAACAGAGCTTCCTTCCCAGAAGATGCATTCCATAGCTTCAAGGCTCAACCATCAACAAATTCCAGAAAACTGCTTCTAGAAAAGACTTTTGCAAATTATTTTATCTTGATCCTGATTCCTGAATTTCAGTTTCCTCCAAAACCTAATTACTTCCTTCTGAGCATCACTTGCTTTGGACAGTGTAGGCCACACAAAAATACTATACAGAACGTGAGATCAAAAGCATTTTTTCAGGTGCTAATCAATGGCTTATAAAATCCAGTTCTGGAAGGGAATTGGAAACCTTGAGAACCATATCTTGACAAGCCCCTGAAGACTAGTCTAGATCTTGAAGAAGCAACAGGCATTTACAGAGCTGCTCTGAATTTAGTCTTGCTTGTTATCAGCAAGTTGGAGATCATGACTAGTTTTTACTTTGGCACACAAAAAATTGTCTTTCTCCAGCTGTGAGGCAGTCTGCAAGGCCCAAGTACTTTCTGTCATCACCATGAGGCCTTTGATGACACAAACTCCCAGACGCAAATCCGTCAGCTCTGCATGGCCCAGTCACAGGCCCTGCTGGCTCCACAGAGGCACTTTTATAATGGTTCAAATGAGGAGCGCAGAAGAGGGATGAGAGGAAAGCTGATCATGGAAAGGTAACGTCTCTAGCCACAGACCAAAGAAATCCTTTGGGGCAGCTGTCAGCCAGGCGCCATCACACACATTCATCTTCCTTGTTTTGCACTTTTTCATCACCTTCTTTTGGTTGATTATTTTTCTTCCTCTTGTAATTAATAATTTAGCTTTGTCACCACCCGCTCCCGGCTTGTCTCTAAGCCTTGGTTCCCCGAACGCTTGCGGTTACGCTTGAGCTTGGATAAGTCTTTGTCAAAGACTTCACCTGACCTTAATGCTGACACCAAGTCATCAAACTCCCCACTCTCTTCAGAGATGCTTCCAGCTTTTGCTTTCTTTTGTCGCCTCTCTTTTTCCCTCTGCTCTTTTAGCTGTGGAGAAAGACACAGAGCTTTAGGATTAGCTAACTAAGATGCCAGATCACTAGGTACACTGCCAAGAAGCAGCTAAGATGCATCAGTACAGTTTAGGGAAAAAAGAGACCAGAAGCTTATCCACAAAGCCATCACCTGTGCCAAGAGCAACAGGCAGCCATGCTGGGCCTTTCCATCTTCTGCACAGGCAAGCAGAGAGCAGGACAGATGAGGAACGAGTAGCATCACGTGTGCCTGACAAAGCACTACCACCCTGGCGCAAAGAAGACACATGGGATCTGTCTATGCTGCTGCTGTTTTGCACTAATTTTACAGCAGGACAGTGGCAGCAAAGTAGCTGCTCTAATGACAGTCTACAAGTCATGCTGGTATAAGTATTTACCCAGCTTCTGGGACCAGGCTTGCAGTGACCTTAGCGTGGCAGCACCTACTGTGCTGACAGTACCTAACCTTGTGAGTTTAAAGTTAGTTTGGATGTGTCTATACAAACTGCAGTCACTAGTATAGTCACAACCAGCTTTACTAAGTTAGCACAGCTAGCTAAATTGACAGGCAGAAAAGCTGAAGTCCTGCAGAAGGAGGAAAAGAAAGGGAAAACTCTAGAAAGTCACAAGCTAAACATATTGGAGAGTGAAAAATATGTGAGATATTAAAACATCAACAGAAACCCTATGCACCAAACAGCTGATGTTTGGATGGATGCAGCATCTTCCAGTGATGGGAAGGGGAAGGCAAATTGCCTCGACTCTGGAAAGAGAATCTGGTTATAAACACAAAGAGCAATGAAACAGAACTGCTGATTTTACAAATCATTGGATAGGTCCACCTACCAGTGTGATGCCCTTGGTCTCCCTAGACTAGCTCCAGGGAGCTCAGTTATCCCCCTCCACTGCTCAGCTCCTAGATTGGTGGAAATGGCAAAGGATGGATGCAGGTGTCATGCAGCAGGTGATAGCTCTGCAGGTTAACCTCATGTTGCAGGAAGACTCTTTTTATATGCAAACTGCAACCTCTCTCATGGTGTATTAGACCTAAGAAACCATCCTGGTGCTTTAAGAGTGGGCTCTTGCTCATTCCAGGCTGGCTGAGAGGAAACTTGAGACAAAGTCCTGGAATTGTATTCCTATGTCCAAGAGTGAGGCTGCTGGCATCCTAGCGTTCTACTTCTCCCATCTTCTAAAAGGCACAAACCAGAGCTTTTGGCACAGCAAACATTTAAAGCAGCAACTCCCCACAGCAGGACCTGGGGCCACAGCAGAGGCCAGGGTCAAAGCGCTGGCAGGGGGGAAGGAGGCAGGGGACTTCTGAACCATTCTCAGACCTCAGGAAAAGCAGAGGTTAGAGGGGGAGGCTGGTTCACAGGCACCTCTGGGGACACACACGCCTGTCTCCCAGCAGCAAAATCAACGATGCACAAAAGCTCTCTCACCACATCAAGGCCAGACATGGCCCCAGTAATCAATGCATTAAGGCTGGCCAGAGAGAAATGCTTCCAGTGTGAGCCCCAGCAGGTGCCAGGACATTCACTGTGTCACCGTACAATGTCATGCAACGGGCACACAGCATATGATGATAGAGTCTGAGTGGAAGCTGCCAGGACTGAGGGAGATCTGGCTCCCAGAGCTTTTGCACGAAGCCTGAAGCTCAAAAGCAGGACAATCTGGCACTGGGCAGGGGCAGCACCATCCTGCAAAGTGCCAAGGCAGAACAGGCAGGGCTAGATTTGGTATCTGAATCCAAACGATGGTGATTTAGGAACCAACAAGTATGCCTTCGATAGCTGACAGGACAGCCAGAAAGAAAAATGTCATCATTTGAGAAGAGAATGATGCCAAAGAGAGGTGGTAGAGACATAAAACAGTGACAGGACATAAGCATTGAGATTAGCTCTCTCAACCTTTCTCTCTTGAGACAGTAAAAGGCAACGGAAGAAAAACCTTCCTGTGCCCATGTCCTCACCATGGCCTCCATGCGTGCCCTGCGCTCCTCTTCTTCCTTTTTCTTCCTCATATTCTCCAGATCTTGCTTGGCCTCTGCAAATGACTGTAAGAAAGTGTCGAAGATGCCAAAAAATTCATCTGGCTGCATCTTGCCCTCGCTTTCTCCAAAATGCTTCAGTGCCTTGGCATACTGTCAAGGGGGCAGAAAACACAAGAGCAATAATTAGGCAGGCAGTTTGGTGAAGACAGCGAGGAAAGCTGATGAGTAACCACACATGTAATTCAATACCCTTTGAGTATTCGTGCAGCAAGAGCAGAAACTACCCCCAGCAACAGAAGTGCCTCTCCTTAAGGCAGGTGGCTCTGTCCCTGAAGAATCTGCTCTCTTGGATATTCTTTGGGGAACATGGGGCAATGGTGGCTGGAGCGCACTAGCCATCCACTTATCCACAAAGCTATGTTTGGTGCCTGAGGGTGAGGGATTAATTTCAGAGGATGAAAATCTGGCCACATCTCAGCTGCAGCTGTGGGATACCAGGACCGTGGAAGACAGCGGGCTAACTGCCGAACAAGTAGTTTTAGCCCATCCTTTCCCCTTCCACCTTGCCCTCAAATCCACTTTTAAAATTGCTGGAGTTAGAGGAGTTTTACTGCAATAACGTTACAGTCTGTCCTCTCAGGAGCCTTTTGACATATCATCCATCACTCTGGAGTCCTCTGAGTCAGGGCGTTGCCTGGGAGAGAGGAGACTATGGACAGACATGGCATAGGAGAGGGGCAAGGAAAGCAGCCAGGACTCCCGGGCAGACTTAAAAGAGAGTGAATACATCACAAGTGGCTTTTCTTTTAAAAGGCAAATGTTGAGGCTGCAGGACGCATGTGGAGGCAGCCAACTGGCAGGACTTCAGTCACAGGGCAGTCCTGATTGGGATATGGTAAATTCACAGCAACCCCTGGCTCTTGGACATCAGTCCTGCAGTAGTTGTACTCTCTTTTTTGCCCTCTCACACTCAGAAGCACACCTCTGTACTCAACAAAAAGCACTTAAATGCATGCACATATAGTCTGTCAACAGCATATATACATATGGCTGCTTAGTCCTATGTAAGTGTATACATCCATATGGTGTACTGTTGTCCAACCACCTTCATTCACACACCTCTACACTGCAACAGGCAGCACCAGTAACACGTTCCTGATGATACCCAGCTCCCCGAGCAATCCCCGCTTGCACTTTAACACAGCACCACTGTGCAGCAGAGCATCCTTACAGACCTCAGTGTTTACCAAATCAAACCCAGACTCTCTCAGGCTATGCGCTACCTTCAAACCCTCTTGTGTAAGTATTCAGCTCACATTTACACAGCGCAGCTTCCCTTTCCTTAAGCAGGTACTCTTGCAGAACAGAAAAGACTGTAACAGTTCAGGTCCAATCTCAAGCATAAGATGAGTTTGGAAGCAGGTCTTATAAATCCCTCTGGCCCTGTACCAGGTAAAGCATAAACACTGTCTCCCAGTCAGCTGCAGGGGGAAGAAATCTCCAAGGAAAGCAGCTTCCTTCTGGCACAGCCTGAGAGATTCAGCATCTTCCCTCCTCTGCTTTCTCTGCCAGGCCCACAAAGCGGTTTGAAGCAATAGCTTCTTTTTTCTCTAAAAGGCTGTGTTCTCAGCCAGAAACAAACAAAGAAACCCAAAGTATCTGGGGAAAAAAAAAAGTGTTGGAAGAAACACAAGTTGCTTTGAGCTACCAAACATGGCAGGAGTTGAAGGAAGCACTGCAGCAGCAAGTCATGGAGGGACTTCGGAGTATGGAAACAGCAACAGATTCCTTCTCTTTTTAAATCCTTTTCTCTGAAATCTCTGAAGACACATACACACAACTATGCACACCTACTCCCCACCCCTCTCTGTGTATATATATTTTCCCTGTATATGACGTACACAGAGTCTTCTTGAATATTAGGAAAGTGCAGCATTCTCAGAGTAATCCACTGGCCAGCACCAGCAGAGATAATACAGGCTGTCATTACCACAGAAGGAGATAAATCATATCCACGTGCTATATTTTCTTGGCTTGCCTGCTCCAGCTTGCCAGGGGAGCAGGAGTGCCAGAGAAAGACATCAGCATGGGCATTGCCACTGCTGCTCGAACACATAGCGTGCGTGTAGCTCATTGCACACCGGAGCTGTGCTACCTAGAATCTCTTCCCACTTAACTTGTGGTTAACTCCTGTGAAAATTGAAAATAAGACACAAATTAAGAGCAGTGACTAGACTTGCCAGCTAGAAGGCAAGGCTTGTCCGCCTCCTGTGAAGCCTGAATTCCAGGGGCAGGACACAGGAGATGGCTGTTGTACCTAGCGATGCACCACCTGTCCCCTGTGTTCCTCCTGTGCACAGAAAAGGTGAGTGAGGGGGCACACAGGAACCGAGCTGATCTGAGCCCATGAACATCCACAGGGTTTTCCTAGTCCTTTAGGACGGCTGGGAGTTCAGAAGGAGGGTCTCCTTGCCCAGGGCTCTTGGATCCTACATACATGGAATTCTCCATTAGAGGGTGGTGTTGTCTGCAATGTTCTGCACATGGCCTGTCACCCAACAACCAGCACCAGCTAGTTCTCCTCACACTGGCAGAGGGGCTTTTGCCACTGCCTTCCTGCTGCCACTCATGAGAAAGACTCAGCAGCCTGGGAGCCTTCCAGAGACACTCATAAGTATAAGGTGTTGTAGTCTTTAAGCAGCAGTGAGGAGGAGTCTGGGAACAGCCCGTCTCTTGTGCCCTGTAACATGGCTTCGTAGGTCACAATCACTTACTGTGGAGCAGTGAAAGATGAAAAGCAAAAATCTGTGAGCTAGACGTACTAAAACAACTACAAAAGAGAAATCTGAAGTTCACTGAAGTAAACATTTTCCTTCTTTCTCTAAGCCCTCCAGAAAAGAGCTGAGTGAGCAAAAGAAGGCAGGTCAGGAGACCCAGTGTCTGCTTCCAACTCTGCCCATGATGTGGCTTGGGAACTCATGCTCCCTCTCTGAGCCTTCCTTTCTCCATTCATTAGAGAACACAAAATGTTGCCCCACCAATCTGATATAGGAAATGGCAAAAAATCAGTTGTTCATACCTGAAGGGCACTACATCAATTCAATGCACTGTTGTAAAGAGAACCATGCTGTCTTTTCACTGTTTAAATTGCAACACACATCTCTGTTTTTATTACTACTTCTATTTCCCTGTAGCTCCAGTTCTAGGATCACATATGCTTTCTCAGAGCACTGGTGCTGGGACAAGGGGTAGCAAGCTGCTGGAGGCAGCCTCCCCTACCCTGGTACAAAGCCCAGGCTCCTACCTGCCCACAGTGGCTCAAACGACACTGCCCACCTCTCTCAGGGGCAGATCAAGGTGCTCTGGACCTCTCACCTGCTCCCAGCTACAGGATTTGTGTCACCCTGTACAAATCACTTAACAGCTCCATGGGCAGATTCTCTGCCAAGCAGTACCTGCTCTCCTGTGCAATTATGAAATCTGTAGCTAACTCCTCATGCACGCAAAACGCTTCCCAGAATTTTGTGACGTGCAGTAATAACGTGGAACAGGATCTGAAACTTGCTTATTCCTGAAGTCATTTAGGGACAGACGACATGGGCAAAAGCAAGATGGAAAACTGTGTTTCAGCAAGTTTTCCACTGTAACACAGGATGGTATCTCTTTTTTTCATGAAAAAACTTCATTTCCACACCATAAGGGCCCCCAAGCTCCATGATATAACAGGTCCATGAGCTCAGTGCCAGCTCTGCTTCCTCTGCCAAACTTTCCACTGAATTCATCTTCTTGCCAAAGCAAATCGTTTAGACAGTTGTTTATTTTAAAAAGCCATTTTAGCAAGGAGAGGGAAAGCGGGACAGCAGCACACACACTCTCTGCTGTGCTTGCCAATGAAATGTTAAACAGTGGCAGAAGAGCTCTGGAAATGGCAGGAACGGGGCTCTACAAGGAGGAAAACCAGCCATGATAAAAATTTCCTGCTGTCTCTGCTGTCTGCTCTTGCAGGAGGATCCAATGCACAAATTATACCATGTAGCCATGCAACATGAACTGTCTTCCCTAGAGACATAATCTTGAGTTTGCTGTTATGAAGACTCCAATCCGGAACTGAGGCAGTTCAAATAAATGTCTCTTCTCTTTATGGGACAGATTTAGATCAGTTAATGGAAAGAGCCAGGCAGGGCTGGGCCCAGCTCTCCTTGCTTCTAAATGCTCTTAAAGGATTCTTCCAGGAGTTCATCAGGGACTCTGACAGCCCCAAAACCGAGATACAGGTGCTATAACATTTCTGATATGATAGATGCCAACCTGCCCTGAAGTATCTGCAGTTCTAAGTTACTGTAGAACAGCTATGTAATTCCTCTACCAAATGGCTGTTTCTGCCAGCAGGCTGTGGTGCCTGGTCATTCCCTTGAATACACCTCATCTTGACTTCCTTAGTCTCCGTCCTGATCCATTCCCTATTCATTAGATCCAGTGGCTGACAGAAAATACCAGTCCCCCAGAATGAATGACTGAAGTGCACAGCCTGTAACTGGCGCTTGGGACTACAGTATTCCTGCATTCTTCACAGTATTCTGCCATTAATGACTATTTCCTTAAACAGATTTTAGCTTTCACTGCCTTGCTGTTCTTCCAAACAGTTATTATATGAGCTAAGCTTATAAAATACATGTGCAGGATCTGAACTCCTTTCTCCATGATGATAAACACTCTGCTTCAAAGGAGTCACCGTGAGAAAGACTGGGGATGGACACTTCTACTCGCCTCATCAGCCTCACTCAGGCAATGGCCTTCATTGTGCCTCTACGGAGAGGCTTAAGTTTTAAATGCATTACAGGAATGGCAATACCTGACTACGCAGACTTTGTTCGTCTAGGAAGATCCACAACATTTTAAAAACAGGTTTGCTATGAACCAAGCATGAAGTAGAACCATTATGAAGAAGTCTAGTGCGCTAGGTTCATACCTGTCAACATTTAAGTATATTGTAAAGCTTCATATAGGGCAAACGTCAACTTTTCTCAAGTAGGAAAATAAAATTAATACCATGGGAGGTTACTGTTCCTCTGCCTGGGCATTTCCATTGCCTCCCCATGGGAAACACAGAAAAAAATTTTCACAAACAAAATTCAACCCCATTCTGCTCTTTCTGATGTAAATAAGTCCATTTTTCATCTGCTCAAACATGTACAAAATGGTGAAGGATTCCAAGGCAGAATTTCACTTTCTCCTGCCCCCACCTTCCAGTTTATGGGAAATGGCAGAAAACGTTATCCCTTGATCTGATCTCTATATTGCCTTATAAAGTGGTATTGAAAGTGAGAAAAACACAAGAAGAACAAGAACCAGCTGTGCTAGGGAGCCTATTTAAGGAATCGGTCTAAGTTTTCAATCAGTCCTTAACCAAGCCATCTGTTTACTGCATGAAGGTAAGTACAGTTGCAAGGTTTCCTCTGCAAACATGGATGCCTGCTTCTGCCAACCTGGCCCTTTAAATTTAAAATATCACTTCCTCCCCATGGCTACTAATTGTAAATGGTCCTGTTTAAGCAAAAAAGGCCACAAAAAGTACTGCATGGGATTGTGAGAAATATCCTCTGCAGAGAAGGTCAGCACCACACCTTGGTAATGGATTGTTTTCATAACAAAAAGGAATAAAAAAATTACTTTTGCTAATACTAAAGATATTTTTAAAAATAAAAAACTTCCCAGGTTTGAAAAGATAATTTCTATTGTTTTAAATCCCAGCTGAGAAAACATGGCTCTGATTAACTCATGGCAATCAATTAGCCACATCTATATTTAGAAGGATATCCAATGCCAGCTGTTAAAACTTGGGCTTCATTATTATTAATAAATCTGTGAACCAGACCAATTCTTCCTGGGTTCATTAGGATATTTTTAAAAGCCCTCCCTTTCCCACTACCTTTTTTTTCAATTTGCTTTGCTTTGAGAAATCAAAAAAGTACAGGGTAATCAGTCGTCTTGGTCCCTCTCTTCCTTTAACTGGCTAGTTACAGTACATTTCCATGGTAAGAAAAAAGCTTGTGATTCAACAAGCACAGAGAGTCCATTGAGGTTGGAAGATGTTACAGGTTTTGCAAAGCACATCTGGTTTGTTGAAAATTTCCAGCTTTCTTTTCCTTTTTTTCTTTTTTTTTTTTTTATATTTTAAGAAAAAAGAGGAAGAAGAGAGGGGAAAAATAATATGAGGCAAACATGAGAAATAGCTCAGCATTGGTAAGGACAGACAGTTCCCTTTTAGGAGTCCAAAAGCAGCTTTCTGCCAGTGGAAGAACTAAAGCCATAGGTTGAGCAGAAGTTAGAGTGGCATGTGTTCAAACATAGTAAAGGGTGTGTAAGGAGAAGGTAGAGAAACGTTTCCTAAGCATGTTATAGTCATTAAAAAACCCATCTCTTTATGTTGAGTGCTTTATGTTGGCTATGTCTAAAGAAGTGTGCAACAACTTCTAGACATATTGATCTGTCTGTAGGGAGATTCTCCAGTTATTCTTAAAGCAAAAGGACAGCATTTTTCCTGCAAGTGTCTGATCAAGAAAAGTTTCATTGCAGTGCTGGACATGTACCACTTACTGGTTTTTAACCCCTGACTGACCTTGTAAAGAATCTGCACTGGGCTTTTGTCCTAGTTTGCTGAGAGAAAGGACCACCACTATCTACAACACCAAACCAAAACTGGGCAGCCTAAGCCAAGGACAGAGTGAATTCACCTCCAGAAATGTGCACCTAACTATAATGAAATTGAAAAATCTACCCAGTCATAAAACAGAAGCATCCAAACCATAGAAAATTGAGCCCTTCTCACTAAATTTAGTGGAGGCACAGAATGTCAAATATTGCTTTTGTGATTATAAAGCCAGTATGCTGTGAACATTATTACATTGGAAGTGGTTTGAATCTTCTCAAGCAATATGACAACAATGAAAAAATTATCTACATCATTCTCCACTTAATTTCCTTACAACACTAACACGTGTTAGACTGCCCAGCTTTGCCTTCTGAGTGCTGTAACAACTACTGACCCACTGGTATTTGCCAGGGCAGCCAGCTCTAGCTGACAGCCAGTAGCTCCTGGTGCTTACAGCTGCAAGCCAGTATTACCAACATTACCTCCACAGCAAGGAAATGCTTTTGAATTACAGAACAACATTACCACAGAGCGACTGGATGACTGAGGAGCCTTACTGTTCAGATCCTCGGCCTGTATTTTGCCTATCCTTCAAAATCTAAGGAGCACCCACCCAACAGCACAGGTTTCATTAATAATATAATAGGTCCCTTAATGCTACACCAACTAACATCAGTGGTGGAAACAAGTCACTCCAAAAGAAATGAAGCCAAGCACTCTTAACATGCCAGCCAACAAGGGCAGATTTGCCATTACATATTGTTTACTTTAGAACTCGCTCTTCTCTAAACATTTTCATATGCTTATGATCTTTTCATATAAATTCTTCCTCATTCAGCTGAGAGACAGAGGGATTAGTGCCAGCCTCCAATCATCAGCAAAGGACAGAACTTAGTTGTACAGATCTGGTAATGGAGATGTAGGCAGTGAAAGGAGATGTAGGCAGTGAAAGGACAAAACAATCACAGCAGTACTTGGAGAGTAACATGCACACGGTGCTGGCTGTGTAAGAAGGATCTAAGAATGCTGGACAAACCACGTTTGGGATTTCTATCATTGTGATAAAACACAAGGAGCAGCAAAGAAGCATACGTGGAAAAGATCAGGTTTTCAGGGTTACCAAACAACCTAGAGGTGCATTTTTAAAGGAAAGAAATGAAGTACAAACGTCCCCGGCTGAATGAGCAGAGTGGGATGAAGTCAAAAGCAGAAGAAAAATATATGAGGTGACTATCACTAATCACCAAAGGACCTCTTTTTGAGAGATTGCTTAAAAGGCAGTCCCTTCAACACCACAGCACAGTGTGATATCCTGGTACAGACATCACCATCACAATTCTATACCACATAAGGATAACATTAAGGAAGATTAGCAATAAGTGGGTAAGAGCATTGCAGTTTTCTATTATAGTTTTCACTAGTTCCAGCATCTGAAATTGCTGCTTCCATTTTCATTCAGGCTTTTGACTGAGGCAGTGAAACCCCAAACACTTCAAAAGGTATTCTTACCTTGTCTCTAGCCTCATTGAGAAGGTCTTCTAACTCCGAGAAGCTGAAACTGGCCACAGTGATGAAATCACTCATGACAGGAACAAACCTGTCCCCAGATTCCCGTATGCGTCTCTTTTGATAATCTAGTTCCTGAAAGAGAAGAACAGTATAGACAGGCAAGTGTCAAAGATTCCTCACTGACAAAGAAAGGAGCAGGAAAGCTCATCTGTTTCACTCAGTGCAGAGCATGCTCTGCTCACACTCCACATGCATTCATCCAGAGCTGTAACTCAAAAACCACTTTCTCACTAAGTCATATGTTTTGCCTTTTCAGCATAAGTGGGAAGGGCAAGATGGGATGAAGGAAGGTCTTAGTTGCAGTTCCTTGTATGCTCAAACAATATTCACTCCCAAATAAAGCCATCAACATGCTGAATTTCTAAAGCAACTTTATGATTTAAGCATCTAGTACATGAAATGCTGCACTTTTTTTCCTGTGCAAAGTGACAAATAATGGAGAACTTGGACCAAGTAGTAGTGAATTTGTAATTTTTAATAGTGAGTTTCCCTCCGTCTTCTCTTCCCATAGTGACTCAAAAGGCATATCAAAATTGGTTCTCCCACTGAAGAACAAGCAGACAGATGTCAGGTGCAACATTTGCTACCACCCTGCTAATCAATAAGCATTAGCTTGAATGTCATAAAAGTCACAGAGTTATAAACTGGGGCTATTGTGATACAAAGATTTTTTAAAAAGAAAAAGATATAAAATCATAGGAAACTAAGCTTTATTTGTCTGCTACCTACAGAAAGAAAAAAAAGGTGAAATTATAAGACTCTTTTTTCTGGGTCAAGTTTTTTAGTTTTAAGCCAAGATTGCCCATCCTATCTCTTCCTTTATTCACCATGCTTGTGGCACAGAATGAGCAACAGAGTTCCTCAAAATGACTAGGTTATATTAAGACTAGCAGTCTCCCATGCCTGTACTTGGCTTCTGTGCTGTTGACAGTCTCATGGGGACAAAGAAATCGTTATCTGGGCCTCATCTTTATTCTCAGCTGAATAATCAGTGGGAATGATAAAGCCTTACTTTCTCTGTAGGAAAAGCAGCATGAAACAGCAGGTCAAGTTACAATCTGACCCTC
This sequence comes from Coracias cyanogaster, assembly GCA_033124195.1. Classification (NCBI taxonomy): domain Eukaryota; kingdom Metazoa; phylum Chordata; class Aves; order Coraciiformes; family Coraciidae; genus Coracias; species Coracias cyanogaster. Next base: position 24,444 of record JAVSBS010005631.1, on the reverse strand, counting down.
TGTTCCCTTTGGAAAAAACATTTTTGTGCTGGCTGCAACTCCAGCTACATGCATGTTTGGTGCTCCCTGTTATTGGTCATCAAAATACTGTTACACAGAGCCAAATGGGTAGGTTTATAGGCATCTATGCTGAGAAACTCCTCAGGATTTGCTCCACAGTACTACTGAATGCAAATAATGACTTTGGCCACCAACAACCTAAAATCAGATGTGATATATCTTCTAATCTGACCTAAGTTGGAAAGAAAATGTAACCACTATAAGGAACCACTGCAAGCAGACAAAGGTGCAGGAAAAACAATGAGTAGGTGGCCAGAGAAAAGTCCACATTAAAAAAGTGCTCCTTCCCCTGCTTTACATTACATCCTCTTCTCCACTGGTTTTCCTACCACATCACAAGGGATGGTCCCGATAGCACTAAGTTACATCACTTTGCAATGAATTGTCTCTATGTTACAATCACTTTGAATTGGATCTTACAAGTACAGGAAATGTCACTTCACATGCTTCTAAGAATGATGCATTTTTTTTTTCCAGCTACTCTTTCCCATTCTAATTTTTAAGCTAATTTTAGCTTAAAGTTGCTCTAACCCCTCCTTATTCCCCCTCCCCAAGCAGGTGAGTATAACAGTTCTGTCATCTCACTCATTGTTGAAAGCTATGGCAATATGGGACTGTTACTGGAGAGCAATGTTTTTCAAAGTAAAATTAAGATTAGGTGGTCTGGCCTTCAATTTCAAATTCAGTCCTTCCCTGCAGAAGAATTATTCCAAAATAAAAACCCCACACAAGGAATCAGCACAACTATGCAATCAGCCCAAGAGCAATGTCAGAGAGTAAGAAACACCTCTGTATCTTCTACCAACGGTCTATGCTAGTCATAACAGCTCAACAGCAGAAGCTAGTGCTGCCCCTACTGGGCTTGGCTGCTGGGTCTCTAGGTAGAGATTAAATGATTCAACCATGGCAGTGGCTTCTTAGGCAGTGGCTATGATCTCCTTGCTGTGTTAGAGAAGGGCTCTGCTGACAAAATTCACTTCCTGATTTGGAGAAGACCACGAACTACGTAGCTGTCCTTCTGGGACCATCCTACACAAAGGCAACAGTTGCATGTATGTCCTGAAAATGAATATCTCTTATTTTTACAAAGAAGCTGCAAGTCCAGGAAGGCAAAGGGTTAGTAGTACCTTTAAGAACATCTGACTGTGAAACTATTTTTAGCTTTCTGTTCTTAAGGGGCCTTGAAGAAACTTCTCAGTCACTGGAGCCAAGGCTGTGGTGAGAACACACTGGAATGGAATCAAGAATCACACCTTCCCCTCCTCCCATTTCCACCTGACAGTGATCTTCTATTGTTGCTATAGTGCTGCTTTTTACACTCCAGAAAACCACAAACTGAGCAAGCAGACTTGGAGGTGCTGGCAGCCCCAGATTAAAAATACCATGGCTGAGTGAAGATTGAAGATGGTGACTGAATGGGAAGGAAAGGTTACCCATGTATGGGAAAGAGAAAAAATTGGCTGTAAAGGCAAAAGGACAAATAACCCAATCATAGAAATCAAAACAGAAGTAGGTACTCCCATTTCAAAGGGGAGAACTGTCCCAGCCAAAACTGGGCCTCTCTTCATGTCAGCCTTCTCTTTACAGGTGCTTTTAATTCATACACACTGCACTCCATGTATGTAGCAGTAGCTGTTCTCATTGCTGTGTTCTCCCTTACCCCAGCAATCCAGAAATAAGGTTTGGAAAGTTTGTTTTTCAAGGGAGGATTACTGGCTAATTACATGATAAACTGTTGGAGACAGCCAGACAGCCTGCAGGCTGCTGACAAGACAATGATCCCTTCCTCTACCCCTAAAGCCAAACCAAACTCAGACCACATGAAAAGAAAAGGAAGTAAGCACCGTCTGCTTCACAGTGGATGAGAAAGATTGGTGGGTCCTGTGTTAGCTCCTTGTAGACAGGTAATCCTTGCACAGAAGCCACCCAATGCAATTCCCAACAACCGGTCCCTTTGCCAGCAGTCCCAGTGCAGAATGCTCTGCGTTTGGAATGCTCCAGTAGCATTAAGCTGACATGACTTGAAAAAGACAGGTGAAACATCCTGAAGACAGAGGGATACTGAAAGTGTGGCTAATAAAACCCTGTTTGAAAGGACAAAGAACACCTAAATACAACAGGGGTCTTCTTGAATTCCAAAGATTTCTGCCTTGTCTCTCATCACTACCCTTGCCTTAGTACATCAAACAGGCAGCAGATGCCAGCACCAACCTGAATGTAGGTTATTGTTCCTATACTTGCAGAAAGAGAGAATGATGGTTTTAGGGTCAGAAAATGTTTATCTGTGCAGATGATGGGAGACATTAAGGGACAGCGACAAGAGAGTGACTTTAGCCTTTGATCTATACTTTTTCAGCTGCTACGCAAACGCTAACTTGCCATTCCTCACATCAGCCCTTGTCAGAGGTAGGTATTTGTAGCTGATATTTCACAGAGAGGAGGCAAACACATGGGGTTGTTCAAAGCCACACACATATGTCAATGGCACAAGCAAGTGGCAAATACGAGAGTTCCTACTTCCTGCCACTGAACACAGTGTCTCACTCTGTGCTCTCCTGCCTCAGGAAGGCTGAAGTCTTTCCCAAGGAATGAACCCAACACATTAACGAAAGGAGGCTTCCAGGTAGAGGAACTACAGCTGCTACACGAACTTGTGACTCCAGGGAGCATTTAGGCCCACCCCTCATATTTCACTCCTATAATTCATTACATACAACTGCTTCAATGCACCATTTGTACTGTTTCTGTTGAGAGGGAAGGCTCTGCACTACCTAAGCACAAACTGAACACAGGTAACTTCGGTTCAACTTAAAACGCTTTCAGTAGTCGCAGGAAAAAAACATCATTGTTGCTTTGTTTTCCAGCTCAGCTCCCTCATCTTTAACTAGTTTGCCTTTGCCTTCCCAAGGAGTGCTTAGATAGGTTAGGATTGCATATAACAGTGCACTATCTGTTTACTACTTCTCCAAGAGCCACGTGAAACACTTGCTCAGCAGCCAGCCATCCCTCGGTAAGGACGGGCAAGAATTTTTTTCTTCTTTCAGTCCATGCCATTTGTCAAATTGTGCTTTTACTTTCCAGGCTGAGATCAAACAAGCTTTTCATTAGAAGTAAGTCTGCTAAGATCATCAGCAGGAGCTCTACATGAGGAGCTTTTATTTGTTTTTTCTTGGTTAATGCATTCTGGAACAGAATGGAAAGGAGCAGAGAAAGCAAGCTCACTTTCTCTTATCATAAAATATATAGTGCCTCTGATTCTGAGTGAGATATTTTAAGTACGGTGCTTTAGAAACCTTCTGATACTTACAGCTTCAACAGCTTTCAATCCAGTCTTTATGTTGTTGACTTCCTTCTCCAGCTCTACCAGGCTGCACAGGAGACAGATGCAGGGTAGATAAAACAAAAAGAGTAGTGTTACACAGGAATACAGGAACTGTGCAGCAAAAGAGACCATTGGCCCATCAAGTCTGGTATCTGGCCTCTGGCACCAGCCATGCCAGATGATCAGAAATGAGGGGAAGGGGGTCTGTTAATGCTCTGTGCTGCTTTTTGTATGAGATGGAAGATGAGGCAGACCCTGCTTGCCTGTGGTTACACTGAAGACGGGGATTTTCCTGGGGAGAAGAGGGGTTGCTCTCAGAACATCTGTACCACGAGCTGAGCCTGACCCTCCAGCAAGGAGTGTATGACACTAGGCCAGCCTGTAATAATCAGCTGACAAATAAGCAAGGACCCCAGCTTTAGCACACACATCACCGGGGTCTCAGGTTATCTCTATATACGATTCTTGAACCACTAACCACCACATCGTTTTTTCCATATGCATTTCTACCATATGGTAGTCCTTGCAAGTCCTTGTAACAGAGTATATAACCCTACCGTTAATACATGCTTACTTAGACTTGCGCTGAATTTCTGCTCATCATATACAAACGAGTGGTTTTTTCTAGGACTTGTATGAAAAACAACTATTTTTCATTTTATTTGTGAGGCAGTGGACACTTCCTCCAAGTATTTGGTGAGTAGTAGTTTACATCTCAAAACCACCACTAAAGCCTTAAAATAAATGCTTTTAAGTGTAACCTTCTTTTTTTTTTTTTTTTCCACCTGTCTTTCACTCGTTGGAGTAGTTCACTATACAAAGAATCATGGCTGGGCAAATAATATGCAAAGGTATTTTTGAGCAGTGCTTTGAAAAGAAAAAAATGCTAGTATTTTGGGAGATGGTGTGTGTATTCATTTTCCACAAACACCTACAGAAATAGAAAAAAAAATCATCATTGTATTTTGTGTAGATAGTATGATGCTTTCCACATTTCTGTGCAACACTGACTTGTGCAAAAGTTTGAATTAACTTTCTGCAAAGGGCTTACTACAGCCTCTGTGACTAAGTGACTCTGCCTTAGAAACAAACCTTCAATTATCCCGAAAAAATAGCACGTGACTTAGAAGAACCATCACAGAATATAGCGAGTGAATTGCAAACAACAACCAGCCTAGTTACAATGTCTGATTCAGAAATAGAATAGATACAAGCATATATGAGTAAAGCTGTCAATTTAGTTATCTACAAATGTTTTCAGGCCAAAATTCTCTGGTGACGTACATCTGAATAACATCAAGGGTGTCAGCAAAGGCATTTCAGCTGTCAGGCTGACCATGAGTTTAGAAAACAGCACTGAAAAAAAATGATGATCATTAAATTAACAGAAATCACTGGGATCTCCAGCTCTGGGAACAAGTGACAGCACTGGACTTACTTGACTTTTGCTGCTTCTGGAAGATGCTGCAACTCAGACTGAATATCCAGGATATCTGGATAATTCTTTTCAAAGATCATAATTAAGTAGTGCAAGAGTGTAATATTCCTAAAAATTAAAAAAAAAAAAAAAAAGAATAAATAAGAAGAAACACGACAGTGAGAAGGAAAAGGACAGTGGGACAATTGTGACAAATCAGTGAAAAATATTTGGGTAGGAAATGTGCTTGAATGAACAAAACAAACAATGTATCAGCATTTAGCAGCTCTGCTATTGAAAGAAAAGTATCACAGGCTGAAATGAATTAGCCCTTTATGAACCATCCTTCCTAAAACCTCATTGTGCCTTGATTTATTCTGGAGGCACCAGCATGCTTCTATCCATCTGTGTAGATGGTGTAACAGTAAAGAAATTTGTAACATGCTACACTTCAGAGAATAAACAACTAGTAGTACTAAAGTGACATTAACTTGTAAGGGAGAAATGAGTTGTTCTCAGAAGCAATGTGGAAAAAACGTAAGAGTTAACTAAGAAGAGGAAAAGGTTCTTGAAGATGGAAGAAGCAGTAAAGAAAACTCCTACAGTAATGAAACAGCTATACTTATGAGTAGTGGTCAGACTCACTGCTACAAAAGCCATGGCAGCTCAAGTCTGAGTGGACAGAAATGAGATGCATGAGAGATGTAGGAACAGGTCTAAGAAAATTTGTAAAGTAAATTATTAATTTTGCATCAATGAATTTTGCGTGTAGAGAGAACAGCCAACCATAACAGCTACTTGAAGTGTGCGTTATGTGGTTAACTGACAGGCAAGTCAGCAGATGGCCACTGCTTCACACAGAGTAGAGCCTGGGAGCAGGAAACTGGTGAGAGAACAGAATCTGCAGAGGGCATTTAATATATGGAAAATCAAGCCAAGCTACATTGCAGCAAAAAAATGTTAAACACTAGCTACACAAGTGTTAGCCTGAAGTCATTTCACCACAACTATGGTCTCACCAAGTCTCACAAGTCAAGGAAGGTGTGAGTTAGTAAGAACCAGTATAGGAGATGTCCAAGGAAAACCTTACTGCTGCTGGAGCCCAAAAGTGGTATTCTCTCCCCAGCCACATCTGGATTAATTTCCAGAACCAGTATGGGGGGGTGTGGCAAAACATGGGGTAGCACTATAAAACCTGCAGCCCATGTCCATAAATAGTAAGCTCCACCTTCCCAAAACCAGCTATTTTGCTTAACTGCTCTAGATACAACCAGGCTCAGTGTCTCTGAGCTATGCCTTGTGGTTCCATTATTGGTGTAGGTAGACAGCCAGTTTATGACAGTCCTGCATCAGAAACATATGCCATGTTTCAAAGGAGACATAAAATTGTGGTCAGTGTTTCTTGCGTTTTCTTTTTTGCAAAACCATGGCCATAAAACTTCAGTATAAAGGGCAAATTCCATAGAAATCCTCCTCCCCTCCAAACTTATTTCAGTTATTTGTGAAATACTATATTTTGTCATCTTTGCATAGTGTTGCAGAAACACAATCCAACAACAGATGTGCATTATCCAAAGAAACAGCAGAATTTGAGAGCTGGTCTTAACTGCTGCAGGACCTCTTAGAGTGAAAAGTACTACTTAAATGCCAAATAAGACATTACTTTAAATGGTGTACAGAGCTAAAACCAAACAAAAGCCACTTTCACTGCTATGGTAAGAGAGGCAGCAGCACAGTAACTAACTCATTTACAGCCTTCTAGCCTACCTGTCTATGCTGGATTTGGTGTCTGCGATTTTGTTCAGGCTAGAGACTTTGAAGCCATAAGCACTTCCTCGTTGGCCCTTGTTCATATAATTCCCAAAGGCCAGAACTACCTCCAGGAGTTGCCTCAAGCGCTTGCTTCGGATGAGTTCTTTGGATGCCAGAAGAATGGCTTGAAAAGAGAGAAAAAAATGAACAGGTTATTGCACAGTGGCTGTTTTTAACATGCTTAGGCCTGTAATTTGTAGTACCCTAAAATGCTCATCTGACCATTGCCCAGCAAATGCTACAACACAATCTGTGTGTGTACTGTCCTTCCCATATCCACACACCCAGAACCAGGAAATACTGGAAGGAAGATGCACTACATCTAACCTGTAGGATGCTCCTCTGAACCCAGAAGCAAAGCTGTTCTCCTAGACCTCAGCCTGTAAAAATGTAGCCAGTGATAACAGGTGGGGAAGGCTTGAGCTCATCTGAAAATGCAGAGTAGAATACTCACCTTTTCTCTGCAACAACCATGGATGATGCACAGAAGCTATACATTCCCTTCCTTATAAATTAAACTTTCTCAGAATACCACTGTCCTGAGGCAGCTGGTTTTAACATGCTTGGGCCCATAATCTGAAGTACCCTAAGGTTCCTGAGGGTAAGTAAGGAAGGTAAAAGGACTTGAGGATGAGAAGGGAAGGCTGACCTACACAGAAGGCTGACCTACACAGCTCAGCACAGCCTGGGAGCACACCGTCACATCTGTCAGGTCATATTTACAGTGTAACAATCATGAAAATGATTTTATTAAGTCAATGGGTGCAAGAAGGGTGTCAGAATTAATTTCTTAGCACATGACATGCCTTGGACTCACTGGCTCTACAACCACAGCACATATATTATAGCACCTCCTCTGAAGACAAGTCTCTCATGACTTTCCCGTCCCCTCTACTCAACTTGTAGCAAAAGTTTTAACCATACCTTCCACTTTTGGTTTTGCTTCTGCCAGCCTCTCTGGAAACTTCTTCTTAAAGAACAATGCTTGCAGCCGCTGCTGATAGTGGTCAATCCTGTATGAAGGGCAGAGAAAAGCTGAGACTGAACTGGAGCTGTATCTTGAAGCCCAGGGCCAGTTTGCTGCCTATATAATCTAATGGTTGGATGTTCAGTCCCATAAGGCCTATGCATGAGATTACAGACATAGTTCAAACATCTAAGACTACATAATCCATCTTGTTAATGAAAATGGAGGATCTCAAGGCATGTTTCGATCACAACTGACAAGGAGCTGGAAGAATTCCCATTACTCTCAAAATATGAGAGTCACAGGAGATGCCAGCTGTATGTCAATTAGCAGAACAAGATATTAATCCTGATCAGGGATGTAGCAAAGTTGAAACAAGAAAGAAGGTCAGTGGAAGAGAAGATGGGATAGCTGAATGGAAAAAGGGATCTATGTGAAACCCTGACCCCTGGCTACACTGCAGCTGATAGTTGGATCTGAATTCCTTTTTGTGTGAACAAGTTTAGGCAGAGAAGGCAGATTTCTGCTTGTCATCAGGGGACTAGTCCTTAAATGACAGCACAGAGAGTGCTTATTGTCAATAAAAAGTTTGTATAATGAACGGAAACATTTGTAACATTTGTGGGCTTCTGGCAAATGCAGGGTATAATGCTGGCCCACAATTTCTTGCACATTCCCCCTCAGTGCCAGATGATCCATTTTCAATAACAATTACAGCTGCTTCCAAGAAGCCCTCCATGCACTTTCCCATAATGTATCAAACAGACCTGCTCATTTCAAAGAGGAAACGATCCGCCCGGGCCATGCGCTCAATTTCATGTTTATGCTCCTCCAACAGGTCGGTATCACTCTTTTCAGGAACGAACTTCAGCAGCTGGAGTGATAGACACAAACCAAACACCAAGATGAGAGATCCAGGGAAAGGAAGAGAGGGACAGAAAGGCACAAGCAAATCCTGATGGAGAGAGAGCGGGCCCTCAGATTTCTTTGCTATGATCTGGAAGCACTACATTGACTCAGCCATGTGACTGTGACTTCAAAAAAGTGCAGCTGTGGCTACAAAACTGACCTTTATTAAACCTTTGCTTGTGATTCCGTCTTTATCCCTCACTGACCCCATTAGATTAATTTTTAATTCTATGGGGAATTTCCTATTTCTAAATCCTAAAGGCCAAGAGGTACTGCATCCAAGGGGAAGTACAGAAAGAACTTGGATTCCAACAGCATTACTCGGAGTTTAGATTGGTGCAAGCAAGAGCAGGATGTGTCCCCGCTCAGTGTGAAGTGCCCATCGTGCCTATCCTAGAGTACACACAAAGCCTCATCTATCTCTCTCTTGGGTCTGCCCAAACTCTGCTGAAACAATAAACAATAACCAAGAGACTGGATATGTGTCTGACACTGGCTGCTATTCATATGCTGACCTTAAAAGCTCATACTTTGATGGATTTTTAACATATCTTGTAGCTGTGCTTTAGTATGGTCATAAATATTGCCGTGCACACAGCCTCAGTGCACACCCACAAAAACTGCTCACAAGGCATATCAAGCACTTTGGTTTTTACCACTTTTTAGTATTTTTTCCCGCTCCCCAAAAATGTGTTATTCAAAGGTGTGGAGCATCAGAAACTTGCAGCGACTTCTAGAGCAGCTGTGAGCTATCAGATAACATGACAAGTAGGCTACAAATTTCCAAAATGGAAAAGCTTTTTGTACACAATTACATGCTGTGACTTCACACAAAAAAGGAATCACATTTGTCAGGCAGTTCAGAATTACAACATTTTGCATGCTCCTAAGGAACTTTATCATATGCATCTTTGGTCAAAGTGTCATCTTTCACTCTCTAAAAATTAGAGAAATTGGGCAATGGCAGTTTAATTGTGTTTTTTTTTCTCACAAGCTATGCAGTGAACCAACTGTAGGGGCCAGAAGTCCCTGACTCTCTTTCTAGCCATTCTAATTAGAATACAAGAACTAAAATATAATCAGCAGTATAAAGAAGAGATGAAGAAAAATTCTAGGAAAGTCACAGGTGAGAAGAGAGGACGTGAAAAGAAACCCCATCCCATCTGTAATCATGCATATTTTGCATCAAGAAGAGAAAATTTTTATGACGTCAACCTGATACAAAGTGTTACATGAGGAAAGTATATCTGCCAACATCGGGAAAAATACTTTTTTCATGCTCCCAGGTGCAGCTCCACTGGCACAATAAAGTCAAGTTCAGCTCTGCAGGCATACCAGCAGAGCCAGTTCATATATCCACTTACTTTAGGTAAAAAAAAGGCAGTGAAGGGCTTAAGAATAAGATATATCTGACTGTAATCTTTCTTACCTGCTCAAGCATATCTTTTGCTAGGTCTTCCTGTTCATCCATCTTCAAGATTGCTTGTCTGATTTCTTCATTAGACAGCTTCAGCCTTTCAATAGTATCAACATTGTACCATTAGTGCAAAGCTTAAGTGACTCGGACAATTCAGCAAGTAGGAAGCCTGAAAAATTGCACTAAAAAGGCACAAAAGAACTATGGGAAGCTCTACTATGACACTGCCACTCTAGAGCATTCAGTAAGAGGAATTAATCACTTCCAAAGGCAAAGATTTTATAGATCATATATTTTTATCCTCTTCAGCTAATCAAACGCACACCAAAAATTAGGTAGTAATTAAGAGCAATCATATCCTCGCAGATCAAGTGCTTCCACCTTTCCCCATATCAGATACCTCCCTCAAGTTCTTTTGCTGCAGTGACTTGTACATGACTGTGAGCCCATGTAGCACTCCAGCTTATGAGTATTAAAGCATCTCCCAGAGTAACAAACAACAGGACTGATCTTTCCCTTACAGATCTGAGAACAAGATTTATTGTAAGAAAACGGGTTGTGCTAGTAAGTTCATCTGTCAGCAGTCACAGCTGAAAAAGGGACTGACAGCATCTATATATCTGTGTTTCATAGAATCATAGAATGTTTCAGGCTGGAAGGGACCTCCAGAGGTCATCTAGCCAAAACTCCCTACACAAGCAGGGACATCTATCTAGGTCAGGTTACTCAGAGCCTCATCAAGCCTGACTTTGAATGACTCCAGGGATGGGGCCTCTACCACCTCCCCGGGCAGCCCATTCCAGTGCTCTATGACCTTCATGTTAAAGAACTGTTTTCTAATATCCAACCT